>JACTAT010000037.1:8292935-8323710 GCA_014526335.1 Chrysaora quinquecirrha
CAAAAGCTATTGATATCACTCTGCTGGGATTGATTCTCTCAATGAATTGTAAGAAGATAACAAGTATTAACTGTATGAATGATAATATTAATTCGTTTTCAAGGAGAAGCAAAGCTTATTAAGTCTGGGGCACCTACTCACATATAGGGGGGTTTGGGGGGTATCAAACAAACCCGAAACCCGACAAACCCAGATGACCTTACTTTTAACAACTGTTGTAAGAATTTTACACATTAATATCCTTTGGGAGGTTTAAAACCTGAAAACCCGCACATTTTTTACTACAATACCCAAAATCTAAGCTAAAAATTTGGCAAAACGTGTTGCCTGTTAAATATACTTGACCCGAAAAATCGCACGATTTTTTGGAAAAACCCGAAAACTCAAGGGCAAAATCGGCCAAACCCGCAACCCGTGAAATCCCAAAGCCCCCCTCACATACTAATGAAAACAACTAATACACATTTAATATAAATGGTTTTAATATAGAAGATGATAACTGTTGGTGTAATCCGGCTAGCTTGTCGTGTCAGGAGCTCAGTAATGGTTCAGATCCCAGCTACCAGAGCATCACAGGTTTGGTCAGTCCCTCATTGAACCTTACTTCTGAAATCCTAACAGTTTGGTACTAAATTCACTATGTCACCTTCACTTAATTTATTGTATTCTTGCAAATCTATATTGATTTGTTTAAGTGAATTGTTTCATGGGTTATCTTTAGGTCCAAAACAGCAAACAATGAGACAAGAAGTAAGGATAAGCAGAATAAAAAGAACAATGGCCTTTCATCTGTTATACAACTAAAAATGAAAAATGAGGATTCTCACAAAAAGAGATTGAAATTGATAGAGGTAGATGTGTTATTTATTATTCTTTGATTTCTTATACACAGAACCTACATAGCTGTATAAATTTTTCCAGCAACACAGTCCTGTTGCTTAAGAGATGTGGTTTGGGGTATGGCTTACAGAATAATATTCGATATAGAGGTTGAAAAAATGGAAGAGTGAAGCTTGCATTGTCTATTAATCTTGGAACTGGTGATGAATAATTGAATGGGAGCATAGGAATAAAAAATAGCACCCTTTGCTTTTAGAATGTCTTCTTACAAAGAAATGAAGATTTTTGCCTAGAGCAGTTTACTCTGTCCATGAAACAGGGTGGGTCAGGGTGCAATAACCCCACTATGTGTGATATTGAAATATATATTAATCAGAATAAGTTCCTACCTTGCAAACAACCATACAATGCAAACAGTCTGACATACAAACAACCATACAATGAAGAAAGTTTGTCTCAAACAAGGAGCCCCTCCCCTGAGAACCCCTTGCCTCAAAAACACTTACATGCATTTTTTTATAAGGAAGTTCGGCTCTGGCTCAGTACTGAAAATTCCTTAACTGACAGCCAAATTTGTGTACTGAAAATTTCTTAGCAATTCCTTAACTTTTATACTTGTTTCTTTAACATCAACCTAGGGACTGTGGCGTCGGTGCTGTGGCGTCGTGAAGGTGCTGTGGCGTCGTGGTGTAATCCAGCTGACTCGTGGTGTCAGAAGCTCACTATGGTCAGGGTTCGAGCCCAGCCACGGTAGCGTCACAGCCAGGGTCAAGGTCTCGATTAGTTAACCTACTACTGAGATCCTAGCGACTGGCGCTAAAACACCATTTCACCTTCACCTTCAGGGACAAGGAAATATCGGGACATGAAGGTGTCAGAAAACGAATAGAAATCAATACTAATTAAACCATTGACAATAAGAGTCTTTCTTGCTCGTTTTATACATGTAAATGATCAGCTTCATAAGACTTCATCATTTTTGATAAAGTCAGATTCTTTAATAGTCTCCAATCCAGTACTGGAATTCCAAGTTTTTGCCTATCCGAGTGCTACCTTCCTTATAAAGCACTTCCTTATAAAAAAAATATGTGTATTCTAGATCTGCACTGCTATGCAAGCAAGCATTCAGATTGGCAGACCTCAGCTGTGTGTAAGAATGTTTTCCGATTTTTATCGTAATCTTCTTATTCTAAATTTTCTAGGATCATATGTGGCAACACAAACAAGAAGAAAGAGAGTTAAAAAGAGCAGAGGGTGACATAATAAAGAAACAAAGACAACTGACAAAAACAATGCAAGATTATGAATCAGGTTGGTTATAACTTGCGTCTATCACAATTAACATCATAGACAGTACCGAGCGGTATTTTGAGATTTCACGGATTGCGGGTTTGGCCGATTTCTGCCTCGGGTTTTCGGGTTTTTCCAAAAAAATCGTGCAGGTTTTCGGGTCAAGTATCTTAAACTGACAACGAGATTTGCCATTTTTCTACCCCGGATTTCAGGTATTTTAGTAAAAATGTGCGGGTTCCTGGGTTTTCAACCTCGCAAAACATGTCAAACATGAGAAAAAACATAAAAAGAGAAATCACCGCAAACAAATAAGAACAAAACAAAATAGAAATCAATGACGATTGCGGGTAAAGCAAGAACAAAGCCTTAAACAGCTAGGATCACAGGGAACAAGTGGGAACAAAATTGGGATTCTTCTACACTATTCGTTGCAAGCGGCAAAGCTTATAGGCTGATCTGGGCTGATCTCATTCTTCAAACATGGCTAATGGGTACCTTTAATTATACAATGTTAAGAAATGCAAGTAAGTTAAATAATTTCAGTCACCATTTTCCTTTAAAGTCTTGTTTCTATTCTACGACGATTTTCAATATTGCTGATCACTTCCACATTATTTTTTTTGTTTGATTCAGTTGTATTTGATTTCAATTTTGAGTCTAGCGACCTTATCTAGCAGCCACTGCTTTGCTGCATTATTACGATAGAATATAATCAATCCATTTGCGATAGAATTAGCAACGAGAAGAAGGATTGATAAAAAGACAACAATTTCTAAATCAGCTGTGTGAACTATAGCAAGGTTCATATGACCAGCGACAATTAAAACAGCATTTAAAATGCATTGAGGGATGTATGTTGCGAGCATTACTACTAGAAGCAGCAGGACTGTTTTGTACAGTTCGTGCACGTACCTAGGTTCTTGTCCGGGCTGTCCGTCGATTCGGTTGGAAAACACAGGATTTTCAGCTACAAAACGTCGTATACGTATGTAGCCTCGTACGTAAGCAACTGTGAAAGTTGACATCATAACGAGGATCAAAGTCATGTACAAGTACGACACATATGGCAATATTTTGCTTTTGTAATGTCGCTCTAATTCATTAATAACAATGGCAACCGCAACCACAAATATGACCGTCACAACGAGCAGAATATATATCCGTGGACGTTTAAAGACCGTCAGTAATCTTGACGATGGTCTGTTTAATTCTGGGTTCATGTGTAGATATCGATCAATGGCAATAAACATTGTCAAGTACAATCCTAGCCCAGTGAGAATTCGTTGAAGAAATGAAGCTTCAATCTTCCACCAACAGGTTAATGTAGTGTCATGAAGGAGCATTTGAATACTTATAAACGGCATCCAAACGGCACCAGTAAGGCATTCCACTATGCTTAGACAAGTGATCAGCAGATTTGTCGTGTTTGTTTTGTACTTGTTTCGTAGCGATAAATGAAGCTATTAATAAACCATTTACTGTAACATCGACTATTGCAAATACAATGAATATTACTCCAAAAATAGTATTTTTATTAGATATAGCTGCATTGCCTGCGCAGTAATCCATTGTTTCGTTCATATTGAAGCGCCCCAAGGGTCGATCCTTACTGCTATACTCAGTAGTCAACGGCCTTTTCAGATGTATTAAGAAAAACTGACCAGTTATTCCGATGTTTCTTGGCACTTTTCACTCAATTGCACTCCGACCAGTTAATGACTTCGTTTCACCCAGACTGGTGCAATCTACTTGCTTCACTTTAACTTTCTTGTCTTTCTAAGTAATTTAAAGCCATTGCCTTTCTCGTACATGTTTAGGTTTCTGTGATAGTTATTCCGAAGAGTTAATGTAAAACTTGACGTGAAACTGCGTAACGTGACGTTACTTTTCTGCACTGTCAATGACTTTGTTTCGTCCGCAGCTATGCACTCTACTTTATCAATTTCACTCCGTTGCGTTACTGATATTTCAAGAACAAAATCTTTAAAATCTGTGTTTTGTTTTTGCAGTACTCCACTTAATCTACCTATAGCTCCGTCTCATCCTTACGCCTGCATTCTCTGTTCTGCACTTTAAACACTGTTCGAACTAGATTTTGATAATTTTGAAGATTATCATCGATGTGCTTCTCAGTGCCTCTAAATTTTCTTCATATTCAAGTACACTCAATCTAAAACTTAATTTCACTCTTGGACTAAGTTCTTTGCTCTGCATTAAACACTACATCAGCTAATTTTTATTATTTTGAAAATCATCACCAATGTGCTTCTCAGTGTTTGTTCAATAAATTTCTATGGAAAATACAATTACACTCGATTCAAAACTTCATCTTACTCTTGTGACTGCATTCTTCGTTCTGTGCTGCCAATGTTCTTCGTGATTGTTCCAAACTTTCTTCAATTATAGAAGCACTGGATCCAAAAGCTCTTATGAGCTCATTTGAAGTTCGACATTGCACTAATACATCCCACCAACCAGATTTTCATTACTTTAACAGTCCTGTCAACTAACTGATGAAATATTTGTTCAAGTAATTCATCAAATATAATTACAGAACAGTTTTTGAGCGGATGATTTGCAGAGAAAATTATGCTTTCTTCTGCAAAGCCCCGAGCGCTGCTTAGGCAATTACTTTAGGAGTGCAAGTATACGGTAATACGCTCTACGTGTGTAAGTTAATAAGCAAATAAAGCGGTAAGAACATGATGAAAAAACGCCCTCTTCAAACTTTGTCGGAGAAATTTACGAGAAATCAAGACAGAAAAGAATATTGTTGACATTGCGATTTGAAGGAAAGCATAACTTATGAAATCCTTATGATCGTACATGAAGGGCTTATTTGAAACCTAATGTTTAAGATCGGGGCCCGTTTCGCTAGAAGGGGGGGCTTCATCCTTTATAACCGGGGCTTATTCGATTCCTATACACGACAAAATGAAAAGAGAGAATGCTAAAATTGTTGAAATACCAACCCGCGCCATGTCATTTTCCTTTGTATGGCATGCATTGGTTGTCTTTTTGCCAGTGTTTTTGGTTGTATTTGGTAGAGTGGCATATTCCAATATAGGTGCTTCGAATTATAACGGTGCTGAACTTGTATCTGCATGTTTTTTAGCTATTTATAAGAAGCAAAGAGAAGAAGAAATGCAAGTGATGAAGGCATCAAATGATTTGGAGAAATTAAAACAAGATGCGGCGATTCAAGATAGCAAGGTAGTTTATTTTTGTCAATTGAAAATCTTGTTTTCATATGAAAGGGTGTATCTTGTTCAATGCATACTTTCATAAGAATATTGAGGCCCAAACTGCTTGCATTTAAGAATAAACGAGGAATAATAGCCAGCCAGGCTTTACTTCACCAAAAGCTTTTTTTATTCATTTAATTTTTTAATTCCCAAAATTCTCAAAATTTGCTGCTTTTCTGCTGTTGATTGAAACAAATACGAACTTCTCATGTTACTGCTTTCGTTGCTTAATGCTTAACGTTAAATAAATTTTAAAGTTCAATGAATGGGAACTGTCGCTATAGACTAATATAAGAATAGATTTTCCGCAAGTGGCATAGCACAATAGATGGGATTCGAACGTGGACGGCATGGCAAGATATAGACTTACTACATGCGTCGTTGTTATCGCTATTGAATTGAATTGCTGGACGCTCAAACTAACTGACTGAAGTGTGGTGAATATGAATCCTGACTGAAGCGAACATTAACAACATCAATTCAATTCAATGTGAGCGAAAGTTAGGGACTTGGGAAGCAAATCTAGGAACGATAGTCAGTGACGTTGCCGCTGAGCTATAGAGCTCCATGAAACCCCCGAGTAACTCTTCAAGTCGTACAGCCCAAGACTCTCCTCCCGTTTGAGTTTTTTCTGCATGTTGAGCCTTCTTTAGCAACACACATATTTGTATATATTTATCACGATTGGCGAGCACTAAGGGTAGATTTTCCATGAGTGGCATACCGCAATAGATGGGATTCAAGCCTGGGCTGCATGATCTGAGAGCCAACGACGTTTCCACTAGTAATATAAGAATATATTTAGGCTTAAAATTATGAGTATTTAAGAGTATTGAAGCTCGACATTGGTATTTCTGTATAGGCATTCTTAATTTCATGTTTTAATTTTTTAGCTTACAAGGCAGAAAATCGATAGGAATATAACTGAACTACAAAAATCAAAAGACAGAGAAAGGAAATCAGTAAATGTCATGTAAGTTCAGCTATTTTTTTGCTTTTTTTGTCAAAAAATGTGTGCTTTAAGTTTTATATCATACATACTTTAGATTAGGTCAGTGACTGATTTTAGCCATCTTAATTATAGTCTTAATCAAGAGATTTTGTCATCTCGTTGTATCCTGTGATCTGATAAATAATATAATGCTAACCACGCTTATACTCATGTCAGACAAAAAAAAACCTTATTAGACATGATAGTCACCATCATGACAAGCCTTTGATATTTAGTTGGGCAACGTTTCGGGAGAGATCCGTCTCCCATCATCGGGCAATGAGAAGTGTGGTTTCTTTCCTATTTATTGCATAAGGTCGTTCAGTGCAACTTTTGATGTTATTCAACCAGATTTCTGGGATTGAGTAAGATACTTGATTTATACAAGGAGTTGATAGAACTGAGTGAATGCTTTCTTTAACAAGTCTGTTTCTCCAGTTCTTATCCTCATCAATCACTGAAATGTTATCCCAATCCATCTAGTGTTTTTCCGCCCAACAATGATTGTCAAGATCACTTTTGTCAATTCGACCATTGGTCACATTTGATTTATGTTCTTTGAGCTTAGTTCCTATCTCTCTTTTCGGTTGTCCTATATAAGATTCAGGACAATCTCAACATGGTATCTTATATACCACGTTTGATTTTTCGAGATCTTGATTTTTCATGTCTAATACGGTGTCAGAACAGCCTTAATAAGACCGAATGTATATTTACTCTGTTAAAAAACACCTTATTTCCTCGAATGAGCACATCACCCGAATGAGCACCCCCCCTTTCCAAAAGAGATATTCTATGAGCACCTTGATGATTCACTTTCAAAACACCCCCTTCCAAAAACGTTTTGTGAGTGCCCGGCACGAGGGAGCGCCATCCTCGAATTAATACTGGATTCAAATACTGCAGTTTCTTAAATTTTTGGCCATTCAGAGTCTTGTATCTTTTATAAAGAGTTTCTTATAAAAGATGCATATATTCCTCCCATTTATTCATTCATAGGTCTCAAATAGGTTTTGTTATTTTAAGATTTAAGGCATTTTCGACTAACACTTAAAAACTTTTGAATTATTTTGCCTTTCCTCCATAATTTCACAGGAATGCCAAGGCATTTCAATACGAAAAAATCGCCGAAGAAATACGAAAAAAGAGGATTGAAGTTGAAAGTATGACACGAGAATTCGAAGAGAAAATGAGGATTAAAGAGGTTAATTTTTGTTCTATTATTATTTTCAAAGCCTTTGATTGTTCATAGGACTCGTTTTCGTTTAATAATAGACAAGGATAAGGTCTATAAGGCGAAGCTCTTTGCACACTTTTTTTATAAAGAACCACTTTATAAGGAACCTACATGTAGAAGGCCCGAAAATTTAAAGAACTTATACTTGTAAAGAGAAATTCATTAAGGAACTTTTCAATTTTGAATGCTTTTATCACTGCAAATAATCAAGAATTAGAAAGCCGGTTCCATTCATTTGCAGTCGAAACCTACATAAATTGTACGTTAAGCGTGTATAAAATGTTTCCTTGAGTAGTCTCGAGCTTCGCTCACATGAAATGTGTCTCTCATTTATTGTTAAGACCACTGTATGTGCAGTTAAAATGAAGGAACTATTAAGGAACTTTTTTAACTACAATTGCCTCAAAAGAGGTCCAAAAATAAGGAACTTTAAGAACTAGGCCTTGAGTTAGGTTCCTTATAAAAAAAAGCGTGTACACCAATCTATGTTTCCGAGGGAGCAAATATATTTTTAGAGAATTGTTTTCTTTCCTGATGGACAAGATTCGAATCCACGACATTCATCGATCGTAAGCCGAGCGGCGATGTCCCTGTTAGACTTATTGCACCAGTCGTTTTTTCGCTTCTTACGCCAATCTGATAGATAGGTCGCCCAGAATTAAGATTTGGCCATCCAATTAGATTTTTCATGTAAATGATTGTTGTTGTTGTTGCTAAAGGTTGCCGTTTCTGACCCGAGACTAACGTAACGAGTCTATGTTCTAGTTGATTTTTTTTTTAATCACTTTCTTTTAAGTTGGTGTAACAAAGTAGCTAAATTTTAAAACTTGAAAAACAGCTAATACAAACCAACTCTTAAGGCAAAAACAAAAGAAGTTAAGTCTACAATGACAATTACGAGTCTATCTTTCTCTGTAACTCAAACTTTTGCAGTTATTGACTGTTTTGTGATTTTTTTATTTTTAGGAAGAAGAATTCAAACTGGAAAAAGAATTAGCTGAAATTGCAATCGGTGTAAATATGGAAGCGCAGAAACAACGAGTGTTGCAGTCTGACAATGCTAGGTATTGGTAATACGATCATAATAGGTCATTTCAACTAAGGGCCTCGTTTAAAAAAAATATTGAAAATTAGGTTGTAAAGAAATTTCGACTTCAGATTCGAATTCAGCACCTTCTTTTTAGTGTTGAGGCAAATTTTTACGCTTCTAGTCCTTATGATGTTGATTCTATAGCGATTAAAATTTTGAAAATTTAACAGGAAAAATTTGTTTCACCGTGTAACATGATTAGGCCGTAAAATGGTGTAAAATGTCACCCCCAGCAATTTTTCACGGCCAAATCCTTTATAGAATTTAAAACTTTAAACACCTATAAAATCAACATCGTAAGGACTAGAAGCATAAAACTTTGCCACAACACTAAAACGAAGGTGCTGAATTCGAATCTGACGTCGAAATTTCTTTATGACCTAATTTTCCTGAAATGGTCTATACGAAATTTTTTAAGTAAAAACGTGTAAATTATTATCAGGTGACATGTTATTCTGGACATGAGAGAAAATTTATAAGGGCTCGTAATTAAGGGCCAAGTTTGGGACGAAAGAGTATTTTAGATCCCCAAATAAAATTTTGCCTAATATTTCTTAAGAATAAGATTTTCTCTACCCCCTCCCTCCATTGATAGCAAGAAACACCCAACCCTAGATACTTCCCAACCTTAGACAGATCTATTTCGTTTACAAGACTTATTCAAAATTGCTTCTTTAGCAGCCAGAAGCAAATTCATCAAGTATTTATTCCAATTTGCAAAGTCATTATATCATTAGTAGAGTGATTGCATCCCAATATAGTTTTTTTATCCTACTGCTTTACCCAAGAATTTCCTTGTTTCCCCCACTCAGAGACACTAAATTGTTAATGTTAAACCACCATTTCTTATGATAAAGGGAAACTTTTCATTTTGTAGGGACAAATCAATAATTGCGAAAAATGACAAGCTGGTAAGCATATTGATGAATAACATACTTTTTTTATAAAGAACCACTTTGTAAGCAACCTACATGTAGAAGGCTCGAAAATTTAAAGAACTTATACTACTAGAGACAAAACCACTAAGGAACTTTTGATTTTGAATGCTTTTATAACTGCAAAAAATCAAGAATTAAAAAGCCGGTTCCATTCATTTGCAGTCGAAAATCACATAAATTGTACTTTGCGCATGTATCAAATGTTTCTTTGAGTAGTTTCGAGCTTTGCTTACATGCAAGTGTCTTTCTATTATTAAGACACTGGATGTGCAGTTAAAATTAAAGAACTATTAAGGAACTTTTGGAACAAAAATCGTCTCAAAAGAGGTCCAAAAATTAGGAACTTTAAGAACTAGGCCTTGAAATAGGTTCCTTATAAATAAAAAAGCTTATATTTTGGTGCCTTAATATACAGAAATAAGTTCATTTTTTATTAACATGTAGATCGAGAACAGGTCATGCTTTTATATGAAACTCATTTTATATATACTGCCTTATGATGACATTATCTAAGCTATTTCGCATAGAAAAACCTAATTATTTAGGTTATTCTCTGCTTAGCCCTATGACGATTCCTTAAATGAAATCGTCACTTTTTGAATACGTATTTTTCCAAAGTTTATATATTTCATGTAATCAACCATATTCTACAAATAATGATGGTGATGATGATGATGATGATGATGATGATGATGATGATGATGATGATTATGATGATGATTATGATGGTGATGATGATGATGATGATGACGATGATGATGATGATGATGATGATGATGACGATGATGATGATGATGGTGATTATTATTATTATTATTATTATTATTATTATTATTATTCGTTGTTGCTCAGTATACATTCCACCTTAAGGCCCATTTCCACTTCGTTCGCATTCGCTATTCGCTAGCGAATTTGCAGTTTGCCGCTCGCTTGCGAACAGAATACAGCCTTCGTGATCAATTTTAAGCGATAAAAAAGTAAAACTTTTGCGAAAGCTTTAGCTTGACTTGCAACTGAAATCAAAATCGCTTCGCGTTCGCCATTTTTTGATGGCTAGCGAAAAGCGAACAGCAAGTGTGAACGAAGTGGAAACGGGCCTTTAGTCGATTGTTTCGGTCTGTTTCTGAATTTTGATGTTAACATTGTAAGGAGTGTTCGACGAAAAAACTATCGAGTTTGTACAAAGATGTTTCGGCTTTTCTCACAATTTTGTAAGTTTTGTAGTGCTTACAGATTATCAACTTTTTCGTCTTAGGATAGCCGAAAGAGGGAAGAAGAATACAGCAATAAACTTCAGTATGTTCCTTGTTTTTACGTACATTAGAATTTTTAGTTGACAGACACTGAGAAAAGAGCATTTTCATAAAGGCCCTAATCAATTTGTTCAGAATTTGATAAACATTTTTGTAGTGCCTGCAGCCAAACATTTTCTGCCTGCTGCCTAGTGTATGTTTTGTGGAATCCGAACAACAACTCGTCCTGAAACATTGAAAAACATTTACTTGACAACCCAGAGTATGCAGAAATTACACGAAGAATTGATTTCGAATGACTGGCAAAGCAAGATCTATCTTTCACGGAATTTTAGAATCCATCCACATCAAAATCAAAAAAGCCGGTTTTGTGTAAACAAATAGACAGTCTTTCCCACTTGGACTCTTCAGCTAATTCCATTCGTCATCCCGTTTTATCCCATGAACTGCACAGGACAGACTATTGCTATTACACAGACCAACACTCTTATCTCATCGTTATCATTTGAATGTAAACACTTGTGTCCTGTCGTAGGGAAAAAATGACAAGGAAAACAGTGTCAGAAAGGAAACAACAGAAATTTGAAAAAGAAATGGCGACTACATTGAATCACACTGCTTTAAAGATTCGAGAAGGTGATTCTAGATTTTGATTCTATGGTTTTGCCTTTTAATGTTTTACATGCTCAGCTCAACGCGAAGACCTCAATTCCGGTGATCGCTCACTGGCCGGGCGAGTCGGCACAACGTGCACGACCGGCATCTCTCACAAGGATTTCGGAGGCCGAACCTTGAACGCTAATTCCTTAAAGTGAGTGAAACTTCTGAGTTTTAAAAAATTTCCAAATTGTTATGAACAGCGGAAATACCAGAGGGCATTCTTAAAAGCATTTTTTTGTCTGACACTCATCAGAGTATAAACGTCAGAAACAAACCAAAACAATAGACAAAAGCGAAATTCATGCCCAGATGCGGATCGAAAGCAAAGTAGGAGCGTTGGCTCTTTACTACCTTGGCAAGCATTGAATTAGGCTGAATCCAGTCTTGAGCTTGAAAGCACTTCACTACACGTTTTATAAGGAATCTTTGGTCTGAGTTGAGGCTGGAGTTCCTTAATTTTTCAACAAAATGAGGCTAAAAGTTCCTTATACTGTTCCTTGTCGTTGGATATGTGTAAATACCAATTTTAACAGCAAATCCATATAAACTATTCTTCATTTCTAAGTTTTATAAAAAAAACCGTGTATCCTACTACGGCATGTGGCCAATCCCAATAGTCGATGCCTTATGAAAAGTATGGTATAGTTGAATAACTTCAAAGCATCCCACTATCCCAGTTTGCTCTCTTTTTTAATCATATTTGGGGGTTTATGAAGCACTCAATCCCGGATTCATTATGTTTTCGTCGTCTAATTCAAATAATTTATCTTACAGTTTTTCTTTCATAACAGAGGGGAGAAAGTTGACGGATGTGAAATCGAGGCTACAGTCAAACTCGCAGTCTCAAAGAGAGGCCCAGAATGACGCAAATTTTGCTGCATTAAATCGTCAAGCATTGGACAGCGATGAAAAAATCAAAGTATGTTTAAATTTAATTTTGGGCATTTGAAAAGTGAATGCCCACTATCACGATCATTTGCTACCAAGGCGAGGTATTCCTTGTCAAGTAACGATTATACAGAAATCTCTGCTTCTGTTGGCTGTCTTGAACACTCGCTCTCCAACAGACCAACACCAGCCCCTGTTTACACAATGACGGTTCTAAAGGCGACCGTTCTTGACGATAAGAATATAAATTTAGGTACATTGAACACCGAAGAGGCCTGATAAAAAAAGCAGAAGATAAAAATGAATATTATTGAATTATATAATATTATAATTCATTTGTTTTTATATCCTGTATTTTTCTCTGCCCCTGCCAAATGACTTGAACACTCGCTCTGTGAAATTTGATCCTGTTTGTCCAATGAACGTTCCTTGGCAGTAGTTTTTCTGCTAGAAAGAGCGCTTTTATTCCCCTAAAGCATCCCCTCCTGTTGTGCTCGCAAATTAATTTCCAGCAACAAGTGACGACGAAATCACTAGAACTGGCTCCAAACAACATTGAATGAAGGGGAAAGGGAATACAGTTTTGCAATTTTTGTGAAAGATTGTAGGTACCATCTGATTAAGGTGTTTGAAGGTTTAGAAATCCAATCAAATCATCTACCTAACTTAATTTTCTTTTATTTGTAATAGTTAGTTGATGCAAGGAGGGCAGAAATACAAAATATCATAACAAAAGAAAGGAAACAGAGGGGTGCACAAGTTATTGATGAATGGAAAGGACGATATTTTGAAAAAATTAATGAAATGAAGAAAAAAGAAGTTGAAGATAATATGAAACATTTACAGGTAGGCGAATTTTATATATTTCATCAAAGAAATCTTTTAAAATACAACTGCTTATATTTTTCATTTAACAGACACTTGTGTGACCGGACCAATGTTTTTGTCTGTTTAAGAGGTATAGGTATGTCCGCTATGTGGAGGTTGTACTTGTCCGTGGGTTGGAGTTCCTTGGGTTCCAGAGCCTCGAATGGGGTTGGACGAAAAAAGAGAAAGAAAAGAAAAAAATAGAGGAAAAATGTTTGGAGTTGTCCTTTGTATAGAGGTGTACATTCATGGAGGCCAAGATGCTTGCACGCAACCCACGCAACGAGGTACTGCGATGATCTTGAGATTCCAAGATATAAGACAAAATCCCCCAAAAAGTTTTCCACTTTTCTGCTCTAAAAGCTTAGAACAACATTCCCTTTGAAATACCTACGCAACTTATCATCATTAGATTGCTATAAGGAAAAGAACACTAAAGCGTATCTGAAGAGCTCCCAAAAACACAACACTCTGGAAGATCAGCGACAATAGGATGGCAGTATATATAATGATTTTTCAACTAAACGGATTTTTCTACTTCGTAGATTTTGTTTTGCAGAGATAGATTGTAATAATTTTAGCTGAAGGTTTCTTTGTGTATATATAGCAATAGATATGATATGATATATATTGCATTGCGTTTCCATTGTATAAGAAGACGAGGATTTTCGTTAAAACAAAAGGATTTCCTGAGATTTCCATGAAAATGATAGAAGTTACACCGTATGTGTACGAGAATTCCTTTCTTGAGATAAGTGAAGCGCTGTATACTTTCGGACACAATATATTTGGACATTTCTTGGCCCGTGATCAAGACTCTCCAAAGTTTTTTTTAACTTGAGAAAGTTTACTGCTGGGTTTTTAAACGCTGTTAAACTGTTTTCACACTGACCCATTTAAACCAGATTTATTCAAGCCAGGTTAAATTTCCACCAATCAAATCAATTCGAATATCTTGAATGACCAATCAGAACGCAACATTTGCAAAACCGGTTTAATTTAAGCCGGTTTAATTTTCAGTTTGTATGTGGTATTAGTAGTTGTTAGATACAAATAAACAGCACTAATAGCTAGATTCAGAAGAGTAATTCTTTAATTTGATACATCTTGAATGTTTTGCAGAAATTTGTCTCCAAACAAGAAGAACTAGAACAATTACTATACAACCAAGTAAAAGCTTGTGAATCAGAAAGACGGAAACAAGAACAAAATGTCGAAAGCATCAGACAGGAACTTTGTACAGTCAAGAAAGAAAACGCAAAATTACTTAAGGTACCTATAACTTGTTGTTAATAAGTGAATAAATGTTTTTTTGTGACAAGTAAATGTGTTGCTTTGCTTAACGGCCTAAGAATCGAAACCGAGCGAAAGGAATGCAAAGGTTTTGAAAAGGACTGCAACGCTTTAAATTGCCATAAATTAACATATAAAATATTTTGTAACTGTGTAGCCTTAGCTCTTGCAATGAAAACAATCAAAACGCGTTTGCTAATTGCAAGAGAAAGGGGCCAGAAATATACCCATTTTCTATAAGAAACTTTGGTCCAATAATTATAGTAGATTTTCTCAGGTTTTGGCACCTTTAATAAGGTAAAAGTTTCCTGAAGAGTTGCTCAACTTCCCAAGAATGAAACTTTCCAGCCCTAGGCAAGACAACTCAGTCGAATTAATGATTTAACTGGTATGGATGTATCTTGGTATAGCATTGTCTTGCCACACATTGCACTTATAACTCCAGGTACCCATTTCTTCACCATAAAGACATTTCCTATAAACAACGTGTCCAACGTTGTTATCTCTGAAAACAAAGTTGGCAGTATCTTGGCTATTGGCCTACGTACAGAATTTCGCTTGTTGCAGAGGAGGAAGAGAAAGCCTGTGCTGCTGCTTCTTTTCCGCTTACAGAAGCTTTCCCTCCATTTTTGCAGCAAAGTAAAATCTATGCGCAGCCTAGATTATGACTTGAATCCAGAACCTTTTTTCTGTAAAAGGGCAAGACACTAACAACTATATCACAGGGGCCAAGAATAAAATTGCTAACTTTACAGTGTCAATATATAAGGGGATGTGTTTTTATCTAATTTTAGGAAACAGCCTTACGATGCAAACGACAAGAAGAAGAATTGATGCAAAAACTTGCACGCGAAGAAGCAGCTTTGAAAAAGGTATCTCAAGCAATTGCTTATCTGTAAATACGTATAGCCCTCGTCACAGAACAGGGGGAGCTAGGTTAACTAACTACCCAACTCCCTAGTCTGTGCCCTTGTGCTTTCTCTTTACTGAGTGCTTATTTTAACACAATACCCTTCCAGCATGATAAAAAAACTTAAGTTTAAAATGCAAGATTTAGATATAAAAGATAATAATGTAAGCTGCTTTTCAAAGGGGTCGTGTTTTGGTCACCATTCAGGTTCATTCTACGTCAAAAATTTCTATAGTCTCCATTTGAAGGAAATAAGCGAGGGAGAATCTCTTATTTGGGGTCTCATTCCAAGTACTTGCTCCCTGGTGTTTAAAGGATTTTTTGAATGAAGGGTCTTACACTGTCGAAGTCGAGCCTTCTTTTTCGAGCGGCAAGCGTCAAACGTCCAGCCTTGCTGCTAGTTTTGAGATTTAAGGCCTAAGATTACGAGCGTCTTTCATGAATATTCTCTTCCATGTTACCCTCACAGCACGTCTGCTCAACGACTGAGGACTTTTTAGTTGGATTCAAGTCAATTTTCCAGCCTTAAGCTTTCAAATTTTAACAACACTGAGGTAAATTCTTTAACAGATGTTGTGCTGTAGGAAAGACAGTTCTAAATTTTCTTGTTTTTAGGCACTTAGTGAACGGGAAGAGCGAATCAGATCATTTGTAAAACAACGTGGATTTTATCAAGAAGAAAAGGTTATGCTTGGAAGGGAACAAAAGGTAAACAAATATTTAATCCTATGTGCATTTATGATGGTCACTGGTTGGAGTCTCACCGAGGTTATTCTGATGCATTAACAAGTCCTTCAAGGATGCAATTTCTGTGAAAATTTCTTTTCCTTTAAAATCTGCATATTTTAACCTTTTCCTCAATTGGAGTTTTAAATAGACAGTATTAAATTTTCATTTGTTAAACTCTTCAATCTGTTTTTCTAGATCCACGACAGACTACACCGAATTGGACAGAAAAGCGATTTAATAGAACAAGAAATGTATTAAGGCAGCACTTCTGTTAAGTTGTTTAAGCCTTTGCTGGCCTAATGGTTGTATGATTTTTTTGCATTAGGTCAGAAAGGATAGCAGAGCTAGGGAGTAGAACGGAATGAACGCCAATTATCGTATCTTAAGTGTAAGGCACTACCCTGTCAAGACCGTTTGACCGTTTTACCATTTTGGTAAACATTGCTTGACAAGCAGAATTTCTTAGCTTAGCTTAACAGCAATGATTTTGAAAAATTTCAACAGCATTTCTGCTTGTCTGAAGTAGAAAATGTTTGACGAGCAATGTTTTTCGATGTGGCCAACATTCAGATATTGTTTTCCAGAAGCGAATCTTAAATCACCTTTGTTATGCAATCGGATTGCCTGAAAAGTTCGAATGCGATGTAATGATAGTTCACCCGGTAATGCTCGCTTATTACCTTAACGTTCAAAGTTTTAAGGCTCAGAGTGCAATAGCACCAAATGGCTTTGTTGTGTTGGCTTTAAACACGAGTTTATTCTGGTATCACCCTCAGAAGCAGTTATTATTGGCCTAATCCTGAATGTATTACAATGGACTCAACTTTAGCGATTTCTACGCTTCTGTTGCTGTTTGTTTCCATTAAAATTCCCTAATCTCAATCTTAGTCATCTAAAGCGATAGTACCTACGAGAATCGTACAATGTCTGGGCTTTCGTGAATCCAGCCTCCGACTTCCCTCTTGTTTGCGTCGAATTGTATCGTGTAAGGCTGAAGCTCACTGATTTAGCTAAGATCAACCGAATTTTTAATTAAATTGTTGTAAACAATTATTTATTGTATTTTTATTATGTAGCATTTCTAAGCATTTCTATTTAATTGTGTGCACCATTTACATAATGTTTTTATCTATTGCACTCTATAAGTATGTATTTGGATTTGAACTAATTTGTCTTAGGTTTTGGGACTTGGGTGTAAGTGTAAAAGCTATTTTAAACGACTTGGTTGAATTAATATTGAAAACTGAATTAATGTTTATTTTATTCTTTTTTTAACTAGTCTATACAACTAAATGAACTGTAGATAATTGTTTTTACACTTAGGGTACAAAAGTATTGCAACGCTTGACCTAAAATGGCAGCCAACAGTAGCCGTAGGCCCAACAACACAAAATTTACATAACAAAGCCACGATGGCTAAGGGGCTTCGGCCAACTTGATTTGGGCGGGAAAATGGTCACAATTTCATTGACTTTCATTTAGAATAAAAGTTAAACGATTTATTTGTTGCTTCTTGTGGAAAATAATAAAAAACTTTGAAGCAGCGCATTCCAGATTTTGAGCGAAATATTTCAAGACTTGTCTTGATAAAAAGCAATAAACATAACTATTTTTTTGACCGGTGATTCAAAGTTTTTTCGTTATTCAAAGCAAAATAGCTGAAACTTTTGTTCCACGTTAAAATTTTTACTGAGAAAAGTAGTTTTCACAAAGAAAACAGAGATTATTTTGTGGACAACAATTTCAGGTGAGTGACTTTTTGTTTAGGCCCAAAAAGGGTACTTTTTGTAAATTTGCAAATTCTTCTCTATAAACCCAAGAATTTGCTTCAAAATTAATTTGCAATATTTTGGGATAACCACAGTTTTGAAATATGTGAATGAAATTGTCCATTAGAATTTCTGAACACTCCTTCAAGTGCACAATTTATTTTCGCATCAAAACAACAACTTCAAAAGTTACTCACCTAAAATATTTATCAATATTTCAACCCCCAAATTCTTCTCTAACTGTACACTTCGAGCGAAAATTTAAATGATGATTACAAGTCTGAACTATTTTGTCTCGAAAAACCACGAAACTTTGTGACAACCCTTGAAATATTTTCCAGAAAATTTGGAAGGCAATACTTCAAGGTTTTTGACTATTTTTCTTCCCAAATGCGAAATAAATCGTTTAACTTTTATTCTAACTGAAAGTCAATGAAATTGTGAACATTTTCCCGCCAAAATCAAGTTGGCCGAAGCCCCTTAGCCATCGTGGCTTTGTTATGTAAATTTTGTGTTGTTGGGCCTACGGCTAATGTTGGCCGCCATTTTAGGTCAAGCGTTGCAATACTTTTGTACCCTAAGTGTATGATGCATAGTAACATAGTAACAGTATGTTGGATTTAAGAAACCAATTTTGCCGAAAGTCTGCAAATGTGAAGCTTTTTGTCAGATTTTCCTGTGACGTGTGAGTGAATTTCTTTTAATGAGTTTCTCGTAGAAAATTCGTATGATTGTTTAGATTTCACACTTATCCGCCATCTTGAGCAATGTGTGAAAGTTAAACATAAATGGCAAAACGAGGCTGCAGTCACTATGGCAACCTATAGCCAGATATCCTGAATGCAGTTTCAAAATGGAGGAAGAAGCCATTGCTTCAGATAATATTGTTACCGAATTTTCAACCTACGAAGATTTCCTGGACAGTCAAATTACACCGCTTGATCTGTATTACCTCGAGGTAAATTATTTAACTTATGGAATGACGTTCATTATTATTTTCACGGGGTTGTTCTTGCCATCATTAGCGTTGATTTTTATTTAGTTTTAGGTAGGCCTGGTGTTGTTTGTTGAAATTGAAATTTTTGAATCTTATAGGTACAAAATGATTTATGGCAGATTTCGACTTATATTACAGGATGAAGAATTAGCAAGGCAACTTGTGGAATTAGGATACAGAGGAAGTGGAGAAGTATGATTAAAACAATTCATCCATGTCCTGATGTTTATCCACCTTCAAGTCTAAACTTTTCCAGCTAGAAGATAAATATTTCCCAGAAGATAAATTCAGCCGTAGGCAATATAGTCTAGATCACTTTGGTAGAATTGAAAATTTTCGAAATCGCAAGATATCAAGTTTTCGATGCGAAAATCGTATAAAGCATCCAAAAATTAGTCTATGTGCAAAGTTTTACTATCTTAGCACTTGCACTTGTATTATTGATTTTACAAGAGTTCAAAGTTTACGATTTTATAAGGGCTTTGACCGAGTGGGGTTAAAAGTCTCACCAATTTCATTTTTTGCAGTCAAAGCCTTTACCTTTATGAAATCGGGAACTTTGAATATGCTCATAGAATTAAGAACCCAAGCGCTGGGACAGTGAAACCCAGACTGGAAAAAATGCAAGTTTTGGCCTACGCGTAGTTGCGACAAGATTGGAAAAACAATAGATTAATTAACATAACAACAGGTCAAACAATAGGAGAGGTGCAAGGGAAGTTGCGAGTGCGAGCATGTTTTCCAACCAGGAGTGAAACTTTGTACAATCTTGATATCGCTAACTTTATTGTCTCTAGGTTCTGAAAAGGGAAGAATTTGAGGCAAGAAAACAAGCTGCAGAAGCAAGCAGGCTGTCAAAAAGAAGCCAACAAAAGTAAGTTTCATACATTTTTAGCTATTCTTTCAAGCAAGGATATAATGGGTAAAAAGTGACCAGATCTGTCTCATAGTTAAAACGAGCTGAAACAAGATGAAATGACCTGAAACAAGTTGTCAAAATTTGAATCGAGGAAACAACCTGAATTCCCTTGATGTTTACACTTTGTTGTCAAAATAGCATCTGACATAGATGACAACCATATGTCCTTCTGGGTCCTGTTAAATATGTTGTTGATTTTCCCTTCAGAGTTCTTGCAAGTTCTGGAAAAGATATCACAGACCCATTTCTGCAAGCTATAGCGCAAAGAGAAGAAGCCAACCGTAGTGGCAAAATGACTGTAAGTTTTTTCTGAAGCTAAAGCCTCGCTGTCTTTTATACCACTCCAAACATTGCGTTTTTGTGTCACACAAACTTGAAAATTGTGATAAAAAAGCTTCTTTGGACCCACTTAATAATTTTTTTCAGAGTACAAGCATCAAAGATGGTCCAAAATAAGTCGCCTGGTGAAATATAAACCCAGATGCAAATCAAGCCACCTAGTCAATTGTTTTGGACATTTTCTGATGCTTTGCTAGACTTGGGTCGTGTAAAATACACATTTTTCAATAATTATGTATTAGTTGTATTTTACCAATAATATGATGATGATGATTACGCTATGAATGAGAAGTGTCAGAAATGCACTCTTCTTTTTATAAGAAACTAAGATTTTTTAGTACTCAAAGTTTCTTAACTTTTGGAGAATTTTGGTACTGAAAGTTTCTTAGCAGTTTCTTAGGGATCAAAATTTTATTAATGCCAAAACAGGTAATTGACGCTTACATTGGACAAATAGAAGAAGCAATACAATTCATGTTTGCATGAGCTGTTTTTTTAAATAGACACTTAACATGTAACAAAAGTTCGTTTCTCGAGCCTATATTTCTAATTCTAAAGATTGTTGAGACCTGCGAGTTTCTTTATCATTTTGGGTCGAGTACTGAAAGTTTCTTAACCAATATTGATCTCAGTACTGAGTTTCTTATAAACGAGTTTCTTATAAACACAGGCAGGTAAGGATTGTTGAAAAGAAATATCTTAAGGTAAGGATTGTTGAAAAGAAATATCATTTTTACATCGTAATTTAAGAGAATGAAGGTATACATCGTAGGAGATAGAACTGAAATTTGCTTAGTGTGTGAGAACCAAGACAGGGAGTCAGAAAATCAATTGGAAAAAATTTTGGACCCAGCTGGACTTAAATTTGAGAGTAAAACTGATGTGCGATTATCATTTCTGGCTAGGAAATTTCCCCTATTCCAGCTTGGGTAGCAAAGGCTTTGAAAACAGTCATGAAAAGACTCCAGCGACAGACAAGAACAACATGTTAGCTACAGCATCTCTTGATCTCGTCTCGCTTTATGACGCTGACATAGGAAAGCCATAACGACAGTCCCCAGTGTCCTAGCATAGAACCTGTCATTTGAAAACCGGATGTCAAAGACCACAGAAGAGGCAGCGGCAGGTTCCTCTAAAGAATAACTCATTTGGACCCATATACCCTCTAGCCCATGTGGTTACTTGTGGAGAGGAGATGTCTTCATTGAGCATACTTAATTGGAAGATCTTTCAATTGAAAAGTACGATAAATTTTATCTGCAAGTGCTAATATCTTTGTTTTCTTTATGTTGGCAGACTGAAGATTTTGAGCCATATTTTGCTGGTCGTAAAAGATTGCTTCCAAGGCCGTCAGATCTAAGGTGAGGCGCTTGATATAATTTGAAATGCTTGCATTTGCAAAAAATTCATTTCAACTTCGCATACAAAGGGAAATGGGAGAATGCGAACTGAGAGAATTCGAAAAGCCAACAAAAAACTACGACAATTCTAAACTATCAACAAACAAAAAATATTTTCGTGTTAACATTACCTTTGTTTGTCAGTAAAAATATCAAGAAACTTTAAGCTATCAAGGCTTGTCAAGTACGAAAGGTTAAGAAATTTTGATCATTCCGTTCCTGGCTGGCTCCTTTCCGTTCACTAGTTGGCTACAAAACAAGCGACTTTATACATACACGTTTTTTTATAAGAACAAGGTATATAAGAGCATAAGGCTTCAGAGGCTGAAAAGTTAAGAACATGCTACGAACATTACAAGGCTTTGTGAAGCTAGAAAAAGTTAGAATTTAATTTCTTAAGTGGCGCTGTCCTGTTCTCAATTCTAGAAAACAGGTAAACTATCAATAATTGTGACTATGTGAAATTTTTACATGTGCGTCCCGTTTCGTAGTAATTATCACCTAATTTGAAAAACAGCAACTTTTTAAAAAGCAAGAAAATTAAGAACATGTTAAGAACATTTTAGGCCTTCAAATAAAAAATTAAAAACATTGCATGGTTTTCTTCAATTTCAGTGTTCTTATAAAAACGTGTACTGTATTATGGTTGACACTTGTTTATATTTGATACGAGTGTATACGATTGTAGGAGAATATACGATTAAACGCTTCTGGTGGTTTTTAGAATGTTTTATTACAACTTTTTAGTTTCTACAACTGGGAAACACAAAAATGCACGTCAAATCCCACGCCAAACTACCAGGTAAATTACGTTTGTATTCATTTATAGAACTTTGCTACAAGAAAATAAAGTCTTGATTTTATTTTGTATTTTCGAAACCTTTTAAAATGTCGGATCATTTTTTTTTCATTTTTTAAGCAAGTATTTTGTACTTTTTCGTTTGACTTTTATCCAGTGCCTTGTACACGCTTTTTTTTTATGAAGAACCACTTTATAAAGAACCTACATGTAGAAGGCCCGAAAATTTAAAGAACTTATACTACTAAAGAGAAAATCCATTCATTTGTAGTCGAAAATCACATAAATTGTACGTTTTAAGCATGTGTCCAATGTTTCTTTGAGTAGTCTCGAGCTTTGCTCACATTCAAATGTCTCTCTTTTATTGTTAAGACCACTGCATGTGCAGTTTAAATTAAGGAACTATTAAGGAACTTTGGGAACTACAATTGCCCCAAAAGAGGCCCAAAAATAAGGAACTTTAAGAACTAGGCCTTGAGGTAGGTTCCTTATAAAAAAAAGCGTGTACATGAAAAAGCTTGTACTTGTACATTTCAATTTGAAAGGTTGTTGAGAATTTGTACATTTCAGCTGAAAGATATTTAAGAATAAGAAATTATAAATTTCGGTTATGTTTTAATGTTTCAATTGATGGATATTGACATTGTTATGAACTGATACCTAATTTTCGGGTTTATTTTCTTAGGTTATAGCAGAAAATGCTTCTGGACTTTTATTCAAGAATAAGAGAGATCGAAAGATATTGAATGTTGATCCAAAGGTAGATGCAACTTTTTGAAATTTTAGGTTTCGAATCGCCTAAAATAGTATTTAGAAGAAATGAAAATATTAAAACTCAGCGAATTTAGCGTGCCTTGCTTAAAAGAAGTTTGCTTGCAAGAATCATGCTGTCGGTTTGGCCCCTTTAAATGCTGCCCATTTTTTATTTACAAAAAAAGTAAGCAGATGCATTCGAGCTAGATGAACGGAAAACATGTTTTGATTGGAAAACTACCAAGCTCGCGCCAAAGTATTCGTTCCAACTTTCAAAAGGCGCTATGACGGCGACCTCATCTTAATCATCGATTTCACTAAAAATGAATACATTTTGTAAAGAAGCCCTGATATAGCTACGGTCATTCCCACAATGCCAACCATCTTCGATTAACTTTAAGAAGAGAAGGAAATCACTCGGTAAACCGCCATATTTAGGCTTTAATTTATGATTCTGTAAAGATAAAGGATCACAACACAGTGCGTCTAATCTAATCTAGTCTAATCTAATCTAATCTAGTGGTTAATAGGTAATGTTAATGTTAAGCCTGTCGCAAAACATGCCAAATCGCTGCCAACAATTGATGGCCAACATGTTGGCACGGTTCGCTATAGATGTTGTCCAAACAAACAACATTTTGTTAACGAAAAGGTAGCCAAAAATGTTGGCCAACATTTTCATCGGTTGGAGGAAAATTGATGCTTTAGTACGGTTTGCTATGTCTCGCCATAATTTGGCACAATATTTCCAATTTCGGTCGCTATTTCGAAGACCTTGAAATGAGAAATTGATTCAAGCTGGTGGATGGAATTGGACCACGAGTTTTTTCTTGGTTGTAAACCAAAAGAGCGAGCAACAAACATCGACCATGTTTGCAAGAGATCATTTGTACATTACATCAACAGCCCAAAACATCTCAGATGTTGTGATGGTATGACAAACCATACAACATGTTTGCCTATTTTCAGCCAACATGTTGGCCAACAATGTTGGGACAGTTTGCGCCCGCCTTTAGTTTTGGAACAATGGAATACTTATAGCAGTCTAAAGCGTCAGATTTTAGCATTTTGTAAAGGTCCATTTCAATTGATAATAACTTGGAAATGGTGACAGGAAACATGAAATTTCTTGATTAGGAGGCTTGTGCCTTCACAACTAATATTTATAGCGGTAGGAGACCGCCATTAGATACCCAGAATATAGCTCCAGTATCTTAAAATCTTTGTTTTTTGCAGGCCCCTACACCCGGAGACAATTCTGCAAGAATCGTTATAGAGACACCAAAGTACATTCAAGTTGTATTATATGATCATATAACTAGGAGAAAAACTTAAAATCTTTATTTTTACTTGTAAATAGTCTTTTAAAGTAATAAATTTAATGTGAAAATTCTTTTTGAGGTTTTAGTACAAGCATAATTTCTCTCAGAAGTTAGAGTGAATTTTCTTTGGACGAAAATGTGGGGAAAGATTTCTTTTGCTTGCGTTCTGTAGTTTCTAGACATTAGTCTTCATATAAGAACTCTAAAAAATGATGCTATTTCGGTAGGGCAAATGTGATCAAAGCAACTCAATTTCGATAAAAGCCACTTAATATTTCGTTCCTCGTTCTTTTTCCACGTTCCACCATCGCTATGGTTCCAACAATCAAAAGTTCCATGTTTTATCAATTGTCGATTGTTCAAAATTTCCTTAATTCCATAATTCCATTGTCTTGCGTGTTTGAAAAAGAGGCTGATCGTCCAAGCGAAAAATCAGCACCGATCAAAAATTCTTTACAAGGGAGTCAAGAAAAGTGACTTAGCAAATATTTTTCTTTAGAAAAGCATACATAAGATAGGAATAGTGTTCTTAATTAGCTGAGCTTTACTGCTCACAGTCTGATCACATAATATCGACACATTAATTAAATCTTATGCTTCGGTCGCCGAGAAAGATTTAGAATGCAGGTGCTGGCCTAAACATCAAAATGGTGACCAAGAAAATTCGAGCAATTCGTAAAGTATTGCTTGCTGTTTTGTACATCCACATGGTAAGTGCTCAAGCAAATAGATCTAGACAGACCCTCTCAAACAACTGTCTTGTGTTTTTAACTCACAAACAAGACAATTATTTAAAAGGGGCCGGCCGGATGATGACAGACAGGAGGCGGGCTTTGGGGGTATCAAAACCCGAAAACCCCGAAAAAAATTAGGACAAACCCGAAAACCGGGATGACCTTAGTTTAAACAACTGTTTTAGGAATTTTACTCATTGATATCCTTTGGGAGGTTTGAAACCCGAAAACCTGCACATTTTTTACTACAATATACACCCAAAATCTGAGTTAAAAATATGGCAAAACTCGTTGCCCGTTAAATATACTTGACCCGAAAGCCGGACGATTTTTTGGAAAAACCTGAAAAACCGAGGGCAAAATCAGCCAAACCCGCAACCCGTGAAATCCCCAAGCCCCCTCAGACAGCTCTGTCATCTTTGTGTGGAAGTAATGCTTTCTACACAAGTTGACCCACTGCCAAGTTGGCCCACTACCGATTTGCGCCCGGGATCGTCAACTCAAACGTCCAGGCCTGATAACAAGTACCCCCCTGGACAGTGCCACCTTCTGTCACACAACAAAGTTTCCACACTGGTACTCAACAAGATCTTCTGTGTTCATCCTGAAGTGCATTTGCATTTTCATTGTTCTATTCTTTTCTGCTATCGCTTATCAGATGTGCACGCACCACATTCCACAAACTTTGCAGTGCTCTCTGGATAGGCACTATTGAATACCACCTTCCTTCTGCAGCAATAGTGGCAAACTTATTGGAACAAATCCAGTCACATGTGACATAAAGTTTAAAGAAAACAATTCAATTGGAACAATGGAAAATAATTCTTAAACCTCGATATATTTATATAAAGGTTACCGTAGTCCTGAAAGTACAGACTTTTGTTATCTTGAAAAAGGACTACAGCCCCCAACCCCTGTTTTCTGTACCTGCTTGGAATAATGGATCTTTAGATTTTTCCTTCAATTTTTGAAATAGCATGGCATGCAGGTTTTTTTGAGTGATAAAACCCTTGCAGTTAACAGTTAAGAGAAAGAGAAACTCTCAATTAATAAGCCGCAAAATTTTTCAAATTAAAAATCTAAACAATTTAATTTCCTTTTGTTTTGTAGGTCAGTATAATCCAACATCTAGTATTTGACTTCTTGGGTTATATGTGGCTCCTTATTCTTTTTGGCATAGCAACTATAATTTTTGTGATTTTTGGATTATTTGGAGCCCATCAGCAAAAGACGAGGCTGCTGTTTACAGTAAGTCATTCACTCATTCATTCTTGCAAATCATTCTCTTTGTGAATGTCAAATATTTACCCAGCTGTGATTGATTTGAAATCTTAATTTCATCATACCTTATGCATTGCATTCAGGCCCCATTTACACTATGTCGTTTTGGCCTTGCGTCTACACTATGCCAGCACAGTTTTGATATGAATAGGATACAAAATGAATACAATATGCTAACCAACTTCATATGAAAAAGGTGTAAACGCCTGAATACGGTACAGTTTGATGCCGCTTTGCGGAATGAATAAGAAAATAAAAATTACTCTTTGTTCTTGTTGACATGAAACAATAGATTTAAGACAAAAGCCGATGGCCTTGCTCATTGTATTCATTTCATACCGGCATAGTGTAAACAGGGACTCCCAATTCCCCGTCCGATATGAAATCATTCCATATTCATTTCATACCAGCATAGTAAGTGTAAACGCGGTCTCAGAAGTAAGGTTATTTGTCAGAATACATCTTCAGACCCTGTGTTCAGACCTGGCTTTTTGAGACTAACAATCAGTTAACCAGTTAACCATGCAATTATCGTTGGTGATGGGGTTGACTTACATATTAAATGTAGGGGTATGCTCCACCAAACTCTGTGGAAAGACCCATTTTTAAGGATTATTTGTAACCCCAGGATTGATTTTCTGAAGACCTAGAACTCAGAAGTATTGCAGATGTGTAAGAATGATGTTCAATACCCCTTTAGAAAGATTTTGGGTCTCTTTTTTATGCTTTTAGACCTATTTCTAAGAATTCCCACAAGTCAACGAGAAATATTATAGTTATAAACACCTGACAAACTCTGACTTTTAGGAACATGTTAGATGAAACACTTTGCAGTTTGTTCAATTTTTTTGGTTGTTTGTTGGAAATTTTAATCATTTTGTTTAATGCACACTGTAGTACTAATCTTTTTCTGCTTTGTGTTTTTCAGTACATGGTATGGACACTACCTTGGGCTGTCTTTAATTTGATTGTTATCCTTGCCTATGTGGGAACAGGATCTATTACTCATGTAAGTTTTCAGCTCTCTATTAACCAGTTTGCTCTTAAGCTTGCTTCTTTTGCAACTGCTTTATTTTATCACCCCCCTAATATTGGCCAAGGTAGGTTTTTTATATAGACTGGCGCTAAAACACCATTTCGGCTTCACAGAACAGCAGATTCAACAAAGAAAAGAAAAACAGTTAAATAACAAGAATGCTTATATTTTGCCCTCAAATTTAGCTCTGAAGAAGGCAAGAATGCTAGGGAAACTGAAATACTAGCATTCAAACTAAATGCTAAATGTTTTTTCTGTCTTATGGTACATCTGCCATGTCATCTCATGTTTCCCTAAATATCAATGTTTCTTTTCTAGGTGCCTAAGGTCTCAGATATTACACAAAGTGATGTCATTTTTGTTGCTTGTTATTTTTGTTTAATGTTTGTTTATTTGTTTACAGACAAATGATTGGCTGAGTTTGAAACAAAGCAATAAAAGCTGGTATTATAAAAATGGTATTGGATGCAAACCTGAAACACCACTGTCATCAACATACATAAACTGTTTAGTGAGGTTTGAGGTAAACAAATACAGTTTTGTCTGCTTTTGTAAAATATATATTTATTACATGAATTTAACCGAGAAATAATGGTAATTCCTGTGATTGCCACATTAATTTTGTCCAGGTGTATTTCTTTAACTTGTAAATTATTGAAAAATTGATTCATGCTTTGCATATCGTCTTGCTTGGGTAATCTTAGATCCCATTACATGTGAAGCGATCAAAATGGTCACAATAGGCTTTTCTTTTAAAGGGGCACGCATGGATCCACTTCCTTACTAGATCGGTATCGTATCTTTTTGGGTACGCCAGAGAAGCGGACCCAATTGGATCCCTTCCCGATCCAGTCCGGTGTCAATGCAATGAAACCGCACCCAAAAAGTGTGGTACAGATACAGAATTTTAATGCGGTGTGATTTATAATGAAATACAGTATAATCCCAGTTATAACATACTTGAAGGGACCATAGTATTTGGTACATTATAAGCAAAGTAAGATATAAGCAAGGTATTTTCTTTTGTTCTTTGGCTCCAGGGACAATTTAAATGGTACGCTATATCCGAGAGTACGTTATAAGTGAGTACGCTATAACCGGATTATACTGTACATCCTTGACATACTGGAAGTGTAGCTACTAAAATGTAGCATCACCGCTAAACCCCCCAAATCTACATAAAACTATTGCATGCAATCAAACATACATACCAACTACATACTATTTAATTTATTGTTGAAGAGTTAGCCAACTGACTTCCCTTCGCTCCAGCTTGGCAAAGTCTGCTTGTAAAGGAATTTTTTATGACGTGGCCAAATAAGCAAAAATTGCTTGTTAGGCAAATCTCAAATGTTTGACCACCAATGTTTTATGGTTTGGTCAGGGAAATCTTGTTGATTTTTTATCATTTCTCTGTTTTGAACAACTCAAATGATCTTTCCTGCATTTTTAATCCTTTTATTTTTGTCCTTAGCATGTTGAAATAATTCAAGCTTCAGTTCAAATATTATTTGCAGTAAGCGCCATCATTATTTTTTGCTTTATCTAAAAAACATGTAGCTAACAACAAATATGTAACTAGAATACACTCTTTTTATAAGAACACATTTTATAAGAACATCAGGCTCGATTTGCCAAAAAATAAGAACAACATAAAAACATGTCCAGCCTCAGATGAAAAATAAGAAACAAGAAAATGAATCATTCAGTTACTAAATGAAATTTTATAGATGATATGCCAAACTGTTACTTATTGTTCAAAGAAGCAATTTATTGAGTGTTATTGTAGAAAAATAAATGTTGAAATAAGAACACCATTAACAATACTCGAGCTTGGGGATCAATTCCCACGGGGCTCGAAGTTTTCAGAATTAAAAAACATTCATACATAATAGCGAAACCTTCGAAAATTGTGTAAAAAACGCTTGTTTGAGCCGTATGTTTGTGGCTTGAACAGCATGCTGGGTCAACCAACATTGAATTTTTTGTTGTTGGATGAAATTTGCCCCAGCTCAAAATTTTGGGTGACAATGCCGAACATTTCCATTAATTCAAGGTATGAAGGGAATTGTTGGATGAAGGTTTGGGTCGCTTGAACAGCTCAACAATCATTACTTAGGGAGAGGTTGTGCGTGGAATCTAATATGCAGTTCTTTTCCTGGCTTCCAGGGATGAGGTGTTAGGTCTTAGTCAATCGATCAAACACTGCTTGTCAAGAACTTGGAATTTGCTTGTTCGAAAATTGCAAAATTTGTCCCTCTTCAAAAAGCGTACGAGATTTCCGTTAAAGCAAAAGGATTCTAAGGGATTTCCACATATTCGATCGTTGCCATGGCCTAACATATTGTGTTGGCATTTGTGTTTTGAGTGAATTTGCATATAAGTCGATTCGAATAAGAAGAGACAATTCTTAGAAAGGACTGACTTGCGAAAAAGACGACTTGTGAAAGTCTACATTTAAGCACTATAAGCCAACTACGATTATGATGAAACACAAACGAAAGCCTGAATTTTTTATGTTTTTTTTTATATTCATTTCAAATAATCCTGTTTCTACAAATAATAAAATCCATGTGGTTTAAGTTTGAAATGTTATTGAATCTCTAGGTCATTGGATTTGGACTAGCGTTTCGCCTGCGACAGCTGATCAATATTGCAAAAGAATGTAAGTTTCGCACTATTCTAGTTTCCTTTTTCCACTTTACTTCGAGTTGTTTTTCTCTTTTCATTGCCCTTGTAGAGTTAATAGAAGTGAGGAATCGGTAAAAAGTTTCGATAAAAGCCAGAAATTTATTTGCACATACTTAAAAGCTTTTTCATCTGATCCTCGTCATAGTATAAAGGTCAGAAACATGTTGAAACAATTAAATACCGGAATACAGATCGAAATGTAGCAATTGACTTATTCAACTCACTAAAGAACATTGATTTTGAAGACAAGAATTGGGTAACGATCAATTAGCAGCGAGATTAAGGCCCCAGCCAAACGATAAAAGCGTATTGCTTCAAGAGCAGTGTTTCTACGATCGGCCACATCGCTAAACATTGCTTGACAAACAGAATATGCTTAGAAGTAGTTGTTCGGCAAAGACAATTTTTGGTTGTTCAAGCAATTTTGTTTGAAGAGCAATGTTTTGCGACGTGGCCAAATGGTCAAACGGATCAAATGTTTTGTTTGAGAAGCAACTTCAA
>JACTAT010000037.1:8324210-8391506 GCA_014526335.1 Chrysaora quinquecirrha
AAGATACAATATCTGATGTAGCATCATTTTTTGGTTTTTTCACATGTTTTTCACATAGTTTTCGGCCTATTTTGGTGTGAAATTTTGAAGAAACTGTGACGTCATTTAGAATTACTATTGTTTGAACAGCCAATCAAATTGCGAATAGACAAGGCCAATACCAGGGTCGAACACAGCGGAGTTTCACGTAGAGGCCTATTCACCCTGGGGACGAGGTTGCGTTATTCACAGTTCAACTCCAGCTTACTTGTATGTGTTTTTTTAGTTGTTAATTAGACTCATTACATTATTCCAACTCTTCGCAAACAGCAACGGCAGCCTTTAGCAACAGCAGCAACTATTTATTTAAAAGAATTGAATTGGATGGCCTAATGTTTAGAAGGGTTCTGATCGATCTATAGAAATCAGATTGGCCTAAGGAGCGAAAACTACGAATCATTGAATAAGTTTAGTTGTTAATTATGTTTGCCTTTCAAGAAAAAGCGACATCAAAGTGTATTGTACTGAAGAATTCTCGAAAAGTCGAAACAGAAAGGAAAATTCCCGGGGGGTACTGGATACTCCAATTGAGGCCCGACAGGGGGTCCAGTCGGTTTTAGGGTCTTGCCAAATGACTACCAAATTATAGAAGTAAAGAAATGATATTGTAACGTTGGGGTATTTTCTGTAGCTGCTACCCTCTACAGCCAATTGTCAGCTTAAAACACGACTTAAAACATAATTTTCAGTGTTTTGAGCTTCGTTTGCAAACTTTTCTGTATACGAATGCAATAAAACGTTTAACAGAGCACTTTATCGCTGGACTGGATGCTTTCCAAACAGCTGCATTTACCTTTCTATCCGACAAAGAAGGGTACATGGTTCTCCGATGGTTCTCCCATGGTCCTGCCACGGGAATCTTGAGCTTTTGGCGAAATAGGCTGGCGAGTGATTAGAAGACTTTGTTCAACAGTGCTATAATAACAAAAAGTTGTTTCATCGAATTTACCCTTGAGTAGAGAAATATGAATGAAGAATTATTTGACTTACCAAAGTCTTGGGTGGGAGTTTTCAAGGATAAACTGATAAGCGTCTTCTATTCCAACTTTATCCAAAAGATCTCTGGTATCTCGAAGGGACTAAAAATAAATTGAAAATAATCAGATTGATCATTCTTAAAAAATACGACAATAAAAGTCAGAAGTGGAAAAGTATCGGAACTTGGGAACCTCGTTCCTGAAAATTGCGGGGGTAAAAATGTCCGCATAGAGTTTTGCAGAAAACTTCAATGAATGAAATAATGATGAATTCTACAAAATAATATTATTTAGATCAATTCGATGGAAAATCTTCTTTCTAGTTCTCCCAATAGTCTCGAATGGGCCAATCAAAGCAAATGAAAATTAAGAAAACAAATCAAATATTTCAAACAAAATTGATATTAAGCCTGTTAACTTACGTTTACACTCTGACTGATTTCTCTTAAAGCACCAGGTCTTACTCTAGCGGAGCGTTGAGAATATATGCAAGTAGGGTTTACCCCTTGATAAAATTTGCATAATTTTTTGGGCCAGAGCCCCAGGATCCCAGAAATAATAAAATTCTCCGGTCCTGGTCAAAGAAAGGTTAAGAAGAGGTTTTCGTCTAACGACGTCACCATGGCCTAACGTCATCAACAGTACATGCAAAACTTCGCCCAAAGTCCTTTTTGCACGTTGGTTGCTGCTGGGGCAGGGGTGGCTAAATGGCCAAACGTACCGTACCCAACATCTTAGCCAGCATTCACACCAATAATGCGGACTTGACGGAGCCTGAAACTACTACTGGAATTATCTTTTTGGTGGGGGTTTGTGTCTATGTCTTTTCCTTGCCGATAAATTCAAAGTTATTTATGAGATAGCTTCTTTTTGGATAGCTTTTATCAGATTGAGAAAGCTGCTTGTTTTTGCTCTAATATTTTTTGGAAGAAATTAATATCATTAATAAAAACAAGTTAATTTGAAGCGATTGACAATATAGATGTGTCTGTGTTAGAGAAACTCCGTAGAGCAAGAAAAGTGAACTGAAAAAAAAGAAGAGTTTGAAGCAGAGGTTCTACCTACCTTGGTCTCAAAATCAATTAAATTCTCCCTCGCTGGATTTCCAGGGTCCTGTAATTCAGGCAAAATAAAACTGAAAATCAAGATGCAACGGTAGCTATCCGGTAGCTACAGTATGACTTTCCCTTTGCAACCTCAAAAGAAGAGTGATTTTCACAACGAAAATTGGCATTTTTATTGCTTCCATCTTAGTGTAAATCAAAGCAAAGATGCTAAGATAGCTATCCGGTAAAGTGTAACTGTAGATGCACAACGAGGGTTTTAGATTCACTCCAAGTCACCTTCAAACAACAACCGCTCACACTACGTCTGGACTGCCGCCATTAATAATAATAACAATTATTTTTGGATTTTACAATTTATTAAAATTAGACTACAATTTTAATTTTACTTGATGCAGGAGTGAGCGTGTACAACATATTCTCGTGGCGGGAAAAACAGGTTTTTCTTCACGAAACCCCAACCGTCGGTCTGAGATTTGGTTTTCTGGCAATTTGGGCCTGTGTACAGTCACCCAACTTGCTCCTATGATGACGGAACACAGGCAATCATTCTAACTTGTTATGCTAGACAAAGGCTCAACAGCACTGAGGAGCTTGCTCAAAATTAGTTGTGGTTCGGCTTTTTGGGTTGTGGTTGCTGAACGACCAAACATTAATGTATTGAACTGTATTAAGAAAAAGACAGCGAAAACTACGATTCATGTAATACGTCTAGTGTTATCACACAAATTGTAGTAGATACCTTCATGACTTCGTCAAGCAAGACAGATTTTATCTGCAGATCATTGAATTGACAGATGTAACCAGAGGAAAGAATTGGCTCCTGGAGAAAAAAAGAGATCATGCAAATGAGATCTAGAATCGGATACGCAGCGAAGCACTGCGTAGAAGCAACAGGAACACCTTTGTAAGGAACTCTGGGCTGAAAATTCCCAGATTTGAGGGAACTTTAAGGAAATATGTCCGAATGAAAAATTGAGAATAACTTTATTCAAGCACAAGAAGGTTCGTGCAACAAAATATTTCCCATCCTTTTCCCCAAGAAACTTCATCTATATTTCAAATTTAGCAAACGAAGTAAATAGTAATGAATTCAATTCAAATACATTTCAAATATATTTCTCTCTCTACAAGGAGCAGTAAAAGGAACTTTCAGCCAGATTATGAATTGAGGAATTAAACTGAGGAACTCCCAGCCTCTTAACTCAACTCAAACGAAAGATTCCTTTATAAATAAATACGCAAATAAAACAGCAAATATTTTAAATAATGCGTACCTCAGGATCCAGACTCCTAAACACGTACATTCTTGTCTTTTCCATCATGGCAAACAGTTCAGGATTGTCCTTAGGATCGAAAGAAAAAAAAGAGGTCGTTAAAATTGTTTGATTTTGGTGGGGCTGAGCCTCAAAAACAATTCTGCATTGACCCTGCATTTCAAAATATACCCAAGTCTAAATATGCTTTATTGGCAAAGATCTGTATGCAGAGTTATATACATCAACAGTACACGCATTTTTTATAAGAAAGTGCTTTATAAGGAAGGTAGTACTCGGATAGGCAAAAACTTAAGGAATTTCTAGTACTGGATCGGAGACTACTAAGGAATCTGACTTTTTCTTCAACTAAACATTGCGATTAAAAAGATGAAATTTTGCATCAACAGCGTAAGCAATACTTGCCGCCCATGCTTTTCAATCAGTATTCATTTCTATTCGTCTTCTGACACCTTATGACCTACATTTCCTTGACCATTGGTTATTTTGAAGAATCACAATATAGAAGTTAAGGAATTGCTAAGAGAAACATGTCCCATGAGTCAACTGCATGTCGCGGAGAGAATAAATGTTTCTGTTGTTTCCCAGAAAAATGTGCGTGTCTTTTGCTACAAATTTTTTTGCGCGCTGCAAAGTTTCCGAGGTGGCTAAACTGGCAGACACCGAGGGGAAATCAATGCCGCATGCGACATGTCTCCTAGTTTAGCCAGGTCTTAAGTCTCAGATATAAGGATAACGGCAACCAACAAGGTTTATAAGATAAACATGAACAACAGAAAAGTAATAAATTAAACATACGTCAGCCCATTTCATATCCCAAACATCTTTTCTTTCAAATTTCAAATGTTCACCAATTGTTGATTCTCCGCTTGCTTCAGTCTTCTTCGCGGCCTAGTTGACATAACATGAAAATATATAAAAATTCGCTAAGTTTTGAATGTTTTTGAAGTGAAGAGAAGGGCCAACAAGTTCGCAACCTGGGCGCAGACTTCCTAACTTCGGCTTAGGGCGTTACCACCAGAAGAGCTGAATAGAATTACAGTACACCCTCGATTATCCGAACAGGTTGAACTCAATTTTACGGCGGTTCGTTCGGATAAGCCAAAAATTCGGATAATCAAGGACAACAATTTCACTTGCTAACCTTCCTTTCAAGATTATTGTTACGGCCCACAGGTTTCTCAAATGGATTGCAAAGGACATAAGTAGAAATTTTTGCGAAGTAGCTACATTACAAAAGAAAACATGTTATTGTTTCTAAAAAAAGTTAATATTTGTTCCAGGGAAGGCAATAACGGCATGGAAGCAATAGCAATCGGCTATGCAAACGAAGTCCCTCAGCGCTGTGTAGCCACCATTGTCTATTAACTGAGATCTGGTGATGTTTTTCCCATCATCGGAACTTCAGAATGGGCGGTCAGTGTGCCAGCCCAGTGCCAAAATGCCCTTCGCTTCTGGGGGGTTGATGAAGAAACGAAGTTTTTTCCTCAGACCAGCACACTATGTCCATGCCGACACCCAGAGCCCGAGGACACTAGTCGAAAGCATGAAAAGAGTGGAAAAGAAGACAAGTACCTAAACCAAGCAAGAAGGGTGGGTGGGTGGGACAAAAATCGCTTGTCAAGCACTTTGAAACGTTCTCCGTTCACAGTTCATATTCGGTTTTAATGATAAGCACAGACCGCGTGGCAAAAATTTTGAGCCGCCAAATTTAAACGCACGAGTTAACCCGACTCACCACAGCAACACTGCTGTATAAGGAATTGCTTTGTATTAAAAAGCTTCCACCAATCATGAGACACCTCAAAAGCTTCTCTACCTCTAATGCGATGCAAGAGGCAATAATAACATAAAAGCCCCTGTCACATATTAAACCCGAATAAATTGCATTTAGTCGTGCCTTAACATTGAACGATAAACTGATTGGTAACAATTCTAGAGCAATCTAGAGATAGCTAGGGAGTTATTATTGACTTAGAACAAAATGACTTTGGACAGGATTTTGTACAAGACAGACACAGTTGTCTTTGGAAAGTTGCTTTGGTAGATAGAATAGAATGATTGAAAAAGATGTTATGCTAGAATTTAAAATTCTATCGACTTACCAGATCAAAAAAGGACAGAACACCGGCAATGTCTATAATTGCTAATCGCCTGCGAAGAGAGAATTGTATCATGTATCGATAAAAGGTACACAATAAAGCAAATTCCAAATCTTAGCAGCTTTCGTGTAATCAAAACATGATTCTTATAAAAAGGACGTTTTGGAATACTTTGTCTACATCTACATCTACCAAGTACTGCCCGCCTCTGATAGAAGATTATCAAATAATTTTTGACGAGGAGAAGAAAAAAAGGAGAAAAGAAAGAGCAGATGTAGATAATGACTTACGCTGAAGAACAGTTGAGTGACATTTGAAACGGTCTGCAATTCAAAATGTGTTTCATTTCAAGAGCTAATTTTGGTAATGAATATCGATGAATAGTTCCAGATTCACGACCCTGTTGAAAAAAAGACAGTGAGACCCAGGGTATTCGTTCTAGAAAATCAGTCTGGTGATATGGGGGCACAAGATGCAGGTCCACACCAGCTAAATAGCTGCCAGAACCTTTGATCTGCATCAACAAGTAAAGATTGCTTGCTTGCTTGCATGCCTGTCTGCTTGCTTGCTTACTCGCTTTAGATCAGGTAAAAACTCGTTTAAGGTAGCATTAAAACACAAAAAAATATAGTTTCACTTTTCTGGTTCTTCGGTGCACTTCGATCGGCACCTATGGGTATTAACCCCACCTTGGTCAATTGCTTTGGTCTGTTTCTGACGTGATGCTCATACTTTGAATGTCAGAGGAAAAAAGCGTTTAAATATGCCCTATGAAGCGAAGCTGAATTGGTAGGTTGATAAACAAAATACCAATTCAGCTTCACTTTTTCGACTGCTGCATTTCGATCCGCATCTGGGTATAAATTCGGCCTTGATCAACTGTTTCGGTCTCTTGCTGATGCTCATACTCTGAGAAGTGTCAGACGAAAATACTTTTAAATATGCCCTTTGATATTACTTCTGTTATTCAAAATTTCTACTTTCGCATTTCTTAAAAAGCCAGGAATCAAAATAACGTTTTCAATTGAAAACAGAAGAGAAAAATATCTAACTACTTACTATGATCAGCACTTTGTCAGAAGCACAAATGCAGCAAACTGGATCATTGGTTGGCTGTCGAAAAACAGAGAGGAAGTTATTAGTGAAATTGTTATTCTGCGAGGCTAAAAGTTGTATAAGCGTTAATGTAGAGTCATTTGCCGGGGGGGTATTTAATATATTTTAGGGACGTGCCGCCGAAAAGGGTATTTTTCACGATTTTGACAATTGGTATGAATAAGGGGCGCATTTTCTTGAAACTGGTACAAAGAAGGGTATCGACTTCTCCATAATTGGTATAAGATTTATAAACAATGGTAAATGATAAAAAATCGCCCTCGCCCTCATACGAATGTCGATGAAAAGGACTGAAAACAGACTGTCCGCCAGATTAAAAATGCTTGTGTTGAGGGACGTATTTCAAAAAAAAAGATTTCAGATACAACACAAAGCGGCAGATACACAGAGAAAGAAACAGTTAAATAAATATACCGGTGCTAATATTTCACAATGGCATTCAGGGATTCTTCAAAGCTAAACTGAAGACTGGTCAGACATCTGGACCTTGTGACTCATAGCGAATACTCTGTTACTAGGCATGTTGACGTAGCAGTCAATGTGTAATTAATGACAATGTATCACGTAATTTTAACTCGGGTCATTCCATGCATTTAGTGCTGTTGCACTGAATTTGTATATTCGACAATATCTCTATATACACAACACAGATCAATGAATATATCCACCCCTCCATTTCGGAACCTACCATGCAAATCTACGAATTCCGTCACACGTTTCCGAGCTAGAGCCATTTGAAAACGTAATACGGATAGTAGGAAAGTTTATTGTGTGATATGATATGACCCACAGATTATTAAAACAACATTAATGAATGCATCAGAGTTTGAAAACTTTCTTTCTGCAATTAAGAAACTAGAACACGACAGTCTTACCGACATTGCTCTTCGGTAATCAATTGCTCCTTCGCCTGCTCCGGAGGGTACATCATCAATATGATACATCCTTTATAAAGAAAAAATTACTAGCTGGTTATACATATACGAGTGATATGAGTGAAAAATTATTAGGTAAGCCCACGACGGCTTATTAAATTTTTCGATCTTCTAGAGAGTGGCAAAAAGACAGGGGGGAGCTTATCGCGAAACTATGATTTGAGGGGGGTTATTGCAGAGGGGGTGATCAAAGATGGGGCTAAATAGAGATTTTACGGCACCGTTAAATACTGTGAGTATTCAGGTAATGTGTAGCAAAAGATTTTGACGTTTGGAATAGTGCATTGATTTTGATCAGAAGGGAAACACAGCTTACTGCATTACTACTGTTACAGCATTTTATGATGATCGTGACATACCGAGCACATGACTTGCTATCAGCTAGTGATTTTAGTCCCTGGCCAAACGATTAAACATTGTCTGTCAAACATTTTGAATCTGCTTATCAAGCAATGTTTGAATATTGGCCACGTCACAAATTATTGCTTGACAAGTATGAATAAGCAGATTTCGTTGTGCGGTGTTTTTGGAAAAGTTTAAAAGAATTTTTTGGTTTGACGCAAGCAGAAAATGTTTTACGAGCATTGTTTTTCAATGTGACCAAACGGAAAACATTCTGCTTGGCAAGCACATTTCAGATGTTTGATGTTTAACAAACAATGTTTGGCGTGGGCCTTATTCTCGGTCCTCAGATCTATTTACAAAGTAGTTTTCTGTAAGCAAGCAGTATAGATAAGCCTATACACGTGTTTTTTTATAAGAAACCTAGCTTGGGGCCTAGTTCTAAAAGTTTCTTAATTTTTGGTCCAATTTTAGTCTAAAAGTTTCTTAACAGTTTCTTAATGAATTGAAATAAATTGCAGTAAAAACGACAAAAAACCTTCTGTGGGATACACGGAAACCAGTATTGCTTGCAGATGCGAGAAATAGCACAGAATTAGCCACGCTGGTGCGAGAAATCGCACGGAAATGCTTGAGAACTAATTACTACCTCCACAAATGTGAATCAGTATGTTGGAAAACGGACGCAAAAATTTCTACAGTTTCTTAACTTCTTCCTCCGAGTTCTAAAAGTTTCTTAACTTTTTGGGTGTCTAGTTCTAGGTTTCTTATAAACCGGTTTCTTATAAAAAAAACGTGTAACTGTTCTACATACGCATGCATATGCATGTAAAACGTAGTAGTAAGTTAGCCAGGTTCAAAACTTGTCGATTAGTCGACTAAGCACTGTGACGTCGTGGTCTAATCCATCTCGACGGGGGTAAATGCCTCCAGTGAGGTCGGAGTTAGAGCTCCAGCCATGATATCATCACAACCAGGGTCGAGGTACTGTATCATAACTCGATCTACTCCTGAGATCCTAACGACTGGCGTTAAATACATCATTTCACCTTCACCTTCACCTTCACTAAGAAAGGCAAGGATATCATACCTATATTACACAGGAAATTAAATTACATGTCTAACGAATCAGATTTCAACTTAACTCACTTTTCGGATCCTTCCTTTCTTCCTTGTTTTGCAGGATTCTGTTGCAGCTCTAATGTTGTTAATTTTTTCGAACTTTTGTATTGCCATGCATAAAATGCTTCTTTCGATGAAGCAAGCACGTGGTTTATTGTCATTGTGACGTAAATTGGTTCTGCAAAAAGACACATCATGAGAAGTTAGATGTAGCTAAATAACAAAAACTTCAAGCAAAAATTTTTATATTTCATTTAACAATAAATCATAGGTTATTGAGTAATACTGCTTTACACTGCAAGAAATTTACCTGGTTTAAATAAGGCTGGTTTTGTCAGTGTGAAAGCAGTACAAGAAAAACATTGTCTGATTAACTAATCCATCGCCCTTAATACCTCAATCAGTAGACCCAATACTTAACTCCTGGACGGTTCTGATAGATGTGGGGTTCCGGAAGAAATTACGAAATCAAATTTGGACTGAAATAAACTTGTAAGAAAAAAGTAGCAACCACCACAGTGTTTTAAGGAAATCTTTGAGGCAAATTGAAATAGGGCTATAAGTGAAATAGGATTCGTTTAAAAACATGACAGAGAAAAGCATGGTAAAAGCTATATGATATGATCGTATAAAACAAGGAAGCTCACCTATATCAATGTAACGAGAATCTAATGGAGTACCAATTGCATTACAAAGGACAAGAACAAACTGAAAAAGAAATGGGAAAATGGATTACCAATTGAACACAGATGAAGGAATAGGTTAATCTTAATTCCTACTTCACATTAAAAAAAAATCATTTATTGGTGAAATTAGGAAATTTCAAGTGTAACGCTCCCCCCTGCTCCTATCTCAGTGAAAAAAGGAAAACCTCGTTACTTATATGCTCTGTTAACTCCCTGGACGGGCAGCATTGAACAACTCCCAGCTCGTGAAAGTGGGACAATTTATGGATGAAAAAGTTTGCAGCGGCAGTTAACCACTTATCACATTGATGCATAAAGCTTATTCACCTGTTTGACCTGTTTTTGACCTGTTTGTTAGAATTATTAGTATTATTTCTTGAAGAGTAGAAACTATTAGCTATAGAGTATAAACTGCACAAATGACAAAAAAAACGAGACATCGCAATTACCTGCCCTGTAGAATCATCAGCCTTGGTAGAAAGAACACAGTGATCACCAGCAGCACTAATTGACAACAGATTCTTCACAAATTTTATATAGCGCTATAAAAACAAACGATGATAATGTTTAACTCAGCGATGATAATTTTTAACTCAGAACAAGTTTTCAGGGATACAGAAATACACCTTCAGAGGTAGAATATTGAGAGTTTGAGAGTTAGGAATATAGACTGGCTACAACAGTCCCTCCCTCTAATTGCTTTTGTTGTTGTTCAGGGTGGCACTGTTATTGGCGATCTACATATCAGTTCTCAGGTGCATAACAGAGACTTGTGTAGTGAGGATAGTTGGTAGGAAACGAGCTGATGGTAGCTGTAGTACAGGCGTTACGGTTTTCGATGTAAAATAGTTTATTTTAATTGAAAAGTTTCACTTTCAGCTACATGAAACAACTCGAGCGCGTATTCCTTTAAAATTTAGGGTCAACTGCACTGGGACAACTCACCGGGGACTAGAAATTCGTATTCAAATCATGTGTTAGTCATCGAATCAATAAACACAATATTGAATATTTTTGTCTAAAGTTCAATAAATAACGTCAGTGTTTGCATTAATTAATATTAAAAGATGAGAAATGCAAAAAAGCGTGAAACTGCGCATAATTACTCACCTCATTCGTCTTGGTATCCCAAAATACCACGCAATATTCTGGTCTATCAGGTTTCGTGAACGCATATACCACGGTATTTGCAAAATAGCCCCACTAGGAAAAAAGAAAACTTGGTTATATCAAAAAGACCTTGCTTGAAGCAAGACCAAGAAATTACTAAATTTTATATCTTATTGACTCTGTTAGCTGGAAACTTTTTAGCGATCAAAACCTTCGGACGTGACGTTAAACCAGGGATCCCATGGCTGGATGCTACATGTATTATAGACATAAATTAGCTGAAAACGCTAGAAGTAAAAGCCTACTCAAAATAAAGAAATAACACGTGTTGTTAAGTCTTTGCTTTGTAAGATTTTCGGTCGACACACAGTTCAATCAATGCATTCCCTGTAGAGACTTAGTTACTGTATACTGACAAAAAAAAATGAATCATGGAATACTTTGCAGCAATATTTCGTAGAAACTTTCCTTCTTCATGATGTTGAATAATATACTTTCTTTTTTAAAAAGCAACTGGACTTTTGTCCAGCCCTCAAAATTCTTCAAAATCTTTTGACATTTCAGTTCTCAAAGTTGTTTTAAAGTTGCTTCACGTTATTTGTGCAAATAATGCTTTCCAACAGATTAGGTACAAATTATCGCCAATGGTGCATTATTCATTTATTTAGAGAACAAAAGACGTCAAATAAACAGATCTCGTCTCGACTTAAGCATCGCCTTATACCGTTAAACTGGGAAAGATTCTTCAGGCTTAAGAGGCACAAAATGTAGGCATAAAAATAGACAGAATGTCGTATGATTTACCTTGTAATCTGGTCGAATGTTTGCGAAATATATGAAGGAATCAACAGCTAGAGATATCCGAAGGCTGCCTCCTTCCCACGAAAGCGACTTCAAATCTTTGCCAGGTACTTTCAATGTCCTCAGATGCTCTCCAGATGGAGTATAAAACTGTACAATATTAACTTCTTTCTCTTGATTGACAACTTTTTGTGATCCACCAATAGCAAGAACGGAGCCACAATGGTTCCATTTAATACACGCAACAGTCATTCCAGTGTCGATAAGGACGGGGGTCTCATCCATCTCGTGACGCATGATTTGAGTTCGACCATTGTCAAAGCAAACTGTCAGACAGGGACAATTTGGTTCTATATACCCATAGGAGCCATTGTACCTGGAAATTCAAAACTAAACATCAGACAATCTGAAATCGAAAATGGGATGAGCCTTTTTTGGTACTCTTGAGAAGATACTGTGTCGTCATTGTCTTATCTAGCAGGCTCGTCGTTTCATAAATTCAGTGAGGTCGAGGTTCAAACCCAAGCAACAGAAGCCTCATAGCCAGGTCTCCTTAGTTAATTTGATACAATAAAACAGTAGTAGTCATGAAAACCGATTTTCTGACAGCTCATCCTCCCAGGGTTTCCGAGACGCGCTGGTCTTCTACTTCTAAGACTAGCGAATGGTGCTAAAACATTATTTCACCTTACCCTTCATTGTTACATGAAAGAATAACTTTGCTCGTTTTGGTAGAGAAAATAACTTTAGAACTAAAAAAGCTTTCTATGCAACTAAAAAACATAACAAGCAGGCTTCTAGTCATCTGGCTAATACTAAGTCATCACACATTAAAAAATATGCAAAAGGAAAAAGGAGGAATTTAAATAACTGTTTACGTAGGGCGACGTTCAGTTATTCTTACCATTCAAGACCAGCTACTCGAACGGCACCAGTAACATTGGACAGGCAGTATGAGGTCAGTTTCGCCTGATATAAATTAAATAATAAGTAGAAATTAGAAGCAAACTCAAGGATTCAATAGATACATAAATGAAGGGGGAAGGAAATGAGCGACTCAAGGAATTTCTAGCTAGGTATTTACATTATTTGTTATAAAAACAACCTTAAAAGATGTTGTAGAAGCACAGGTAGAATAAGAAAGAATTCCTTTCGGACAAGTTATTCACATATACATTTATAAGGGACCTTTGGTCAGAGCTGAAGCTGGAGCTCCTTACACGCTTTTTTTTTAAAAAGAACCACTTTATAAGGAGCCTACATGTAGAAGGTCCGAAAAATTAAAGAACTTATACTACTAAAGAGAAAATCATTAAGGAACTTTTGAATGTTGAATACTTTTATCACTGCAAATAATCAAGAATTAGAAAGCCGGTTCCATTCATTTGCAGTCGAAAATCACATAAATTGTACGTTAAGCATGTATCCAATGTTTCTTTGAGTAGTCTCGAGCTTTACTCACATGCAAATGTCTCTCTTTTATTGTTAAGACCACTGTACGTGCAGTTAAAAGTAAGGAACTATTAAAGAACTTTTGGAACTACAATTGCCTCAAAAGAGGCCCAAAAATAAGGAACTTTAAGAACTAGGCCTTGAGGTAGGTTCCTTATAAAAAAAGCGTGTAATTTTGCAGCAAAATAAAATAAGGCTGAAAGTTCCTTATATTGTTCCTTGCCACGACATATGCTTGAATACGACTTTTTACAGCAAATTCATTTCAATCTGCTTCGCTTTCTAACTTTCAATTAGTTTTTTTTTAGAAGTGCAACAGGAACTGTTTTTGTCATAGATGTTATTCAGATCTAAAAACCTGCTTGTTCTTGAAAAAAGTCATTCTTAGTTTTTCATCCAATCCTCGAGAGTTCCGGTGAATTTTTAGCTTGGAGCTCGTTAAAAAGAAGGGTGAACCTACATCAAAAAGCTTCAAAAGGTTGTTGGAAAACTAAAATTCAAGTCTTCAGCGACTGAATTAAAACAGAACATTTCTCAAAATCTTGTTCAAACATTTGCTCTCCGTCTTATCAAAGACATGCTTTAACGAAATATAAAAGATCAAACTGAAATGACATCGTTTCAATTTACATTGTAATTCTACACGAAAATCCTGGATACAGATTTTCACAACCGTCGTCTGTCTGATATTTTGAACACTAAGACCAAAACTTTTTGAGATCGCTAGGCTGTCAGTGATAAATGGAGAGTCCAGAGGAGCCCATTTCTCGAAAGAATTCTGGTCGAACAAGTTCTGCTCGAACGAGTTCCGGACGGACAAATTCCGGAAATTCCCGAGCAAGATCGGATTCATCCGGAACAAAGTCTGTGAATTCAGGTAAAAGCAAAGGCAATTTCTTGATCATTCACAAATGGGTAAGTAATGTTATGATGGATGCAAAGCACACACCCCCGGGATAGGCTTAGCTCCTATAAATACTTCCCTACACGCCTTTTATTAAATAAAGAACCTAGCTCAACGTCTAGTTCCTTTTAATTTGAACTGCACGTTTAGTGCCATGACTATTACACACAAACAATCTCCAGTATGTGAGTAAAGCTGGAAATTACTCAAGTACACGCTTTTTTTGAAAATTTAAAGAACTTATACTGCTAAAGAGAAAATCACTAAGGAACTTTTCATTGTTGAATATTTTAATCACTGCAAACAATCCAGAATCAGAAAGCCGGTTCCATTCATTTGCAGTCGAAAATCACATAAATTGTACTTTACGCATGTTTCAAATGTTTCCTTGAGTAGTCTCGAGCTTTGCTTACATGCTAATGTCTCTGTACGATAGTCATTAAACTGTATGTGCAGTTAAAATTAAGGAACTATTAAGGAACTTTTGGAACTACAATCGTCTCAAAAGAGGTCAAAAAATAAGGGACTTTAAGAACGATACATGCGTAAAACTTTATATAAGTGGCTTTATACACTTTATGTATGTGAGTTTTTTAATGCAAATGAATTCCTAATTCTTCCTTATTCTAATTGTTTACAGTGATAAAAAGCATCAAAATTGAGAAGTTCCTAGGCTTTTTTGTCCTCAGTAGTATAAGTTCTTTAATTTTTCGGCCTTCTACATGTAGGTTCGTCAAAAAATGGTTCTTTGTAGAAAGACGCGTGTACTATAACTTATGGATCAAAGTTTTTTATAAAAGAAAATGAGCGTAGAGCAATGTGGCAAATACACTTCTTTTTTATAAGAATCAGGAAATTTTGATCGAAGCTGGCTGTTCTCAAATTTTTGCCGTTTTTGAGCCTGAAATGTTCGTAATCGGTTCTTAATTCCTTGACTACTTAGATATCTATATTTTTCAATGAATGTCTAGGGTGGAACTAGGTTTGTGTGAAAATGCAGCATTCTTGTTTATTTCTTGTTTGCTTGATTTTTACGTTCAGTCTGACTGTCTGGCTTACATATTTAGCTGATATTCTTAGCGCTTTTTAAAAGGCCAGCCTCAGCTTGTTCTTGATTTGTTCTTAAAATCTGGGCAAAATCCAGGCTCGTGTTCTTATAAAATTGTTCTTATTAAAAAGAGTGTAGCTATAGCACTGTTTTCTTAAAACTTAACACAAGATAAGGCAAAAAAAGTTTTACTACCATCATATTGCCAATGTTATCGTAGATGTGTATCTCTCCGTTTGTTATTCCAAATAATATGGTCTTGCCATCAGGGGACCACTGAAAATCAATAGAAAATACTTGTATTATCTGGCAGATAGAAGATGAACAATATTTCGATGAAAACAGTCTTTTCGGCAAGCAACCTCGACCAATTTGACACACAAGGCCAGCCCTCAGAGTTGTAAAAATATCCATAGCGCGAAATGTATGGCTTCACGCAAGTCGGTCGATATATACTTCTCAGGGAGTATAGCAAATAAAATGGAAAAAGAAAAATGAACTACACTTTCTTTTAATAAGCAACCGCTCAATAAGCTACTAGGGCTTAACTGACCTTAACATTAAGCAAATTGAGGACGAATTGAATTACTGTAAGCAACTAAAAAGTCAAACAATCAAGCCTATTCTCTTTATTGTGTTAGGAAATATTGTGTTAGGAAATTGTTCTTCCTTCTTATGTTTTGCATGTTGAAATTCTCTAGCTAACGTTTCTCCACTTACTGTCTCCAAAACGTCGTATTGTAGGCCTGACAGTTTATGATTTTGACCCGCGAAGTCAGGGGTGGTTGTTAGGTACAAAAATGTTAAGCAACTTTTAAGCAACTTTGAGGGCTGAAATATCTAAATTTTTAAGCAATTTTGAGGGCTTGATTATAGTCCAGTTGCTTATATTTAAAAAAGTGTAAGCTAAAGGGGCTAATAGTCCAACCTTTACCTTACCCTTACCTAGGCCCATAAAACTTCTCAGTTGCAAAAACAGAAAGAGAGAGATTTTCTTTACCTCGACATGTGAAAGCTGAACATTTTTCAGTTCCTTTCCCCAAATTCGATTTCCATCTACAGATCCCAAGATCACAGCTCCTGAAAAAAAACAAGAGAAGGTAAAGTGTTGTAGAGCGTTAACAGCCAAATAGAGGATTGTCTAAGGATTAAAGCTAAGAATGTCTTAACTGTGAGGTGTCGTAAAGCCCCGACCAAACGACTCGATTTTTCACTCGATTTTTCACTCGACAGACGAATATTAGAAGGGACATGCTGCTTTATCCTATCACCTAATCTCTGGGAAGTACGACCTACGTACCTGGTATCACACCGGCACGAAAATTCATGAATGACCAAACTTTTTTGTGTGGTAGGTACGCAATCCTTTTGAAAGGATGGTAGAACTTTCCGAGTGCCAAAATGTAACCGAGGGTATGCAGCAACGAAGCACTTAGTAATGGCCTTTTAAATTTGACTTTCGAATGGCAGTGAGACGTTTCCTATCCAAGGCATTTTTAGGTAAACAGGGCACTTTTGCGGACCATACTTTTTATCAGCCGAAAAACTTGCGGTCTTCTTGCGACTTGCGTGATTGGGTTGTTTTCGGTCGAATCGTTTCATTTTGCCATCCATGATCGATTTTCACTCGATTTTCGTTCGTCGAAAAAAAGATCGAGTGCAAAATCGAGTCGTTTGGCCAAGGTTTAACGCAGCTCTGACAAATTTTTGTAAAACATACGGAGAACAAGAAGGATGCTTTCTTTGACGCAACTCACCCCATTGTCACAATCTACCCTGTTCCACGTTAATTTAAAAGTCTTTGAGTTGTACAAACTCCAAAATTGCGATAAACAGCGGAAACATCTTCAGACATACTTAAAAGCTTTTATCGTCTGACTCTGACACTGAAGGTGCTGTGGCGTCGTGGTGTAATCCAGCTGACTCGTGGTGTCAGAAGCTCAGTGTGGTCAGGGTTCAAGCCCAGCCACGTTAGCGTCACAGCCAGGGTCCAGGTCTCAATTAGTTAACCTACTACTGAGATCCTAGCGACTGGCGCTAAAACACCATTTTACCTTCACCTTCACCTTCACTCCTAAGAGTATAAAGGTAGAACAGAAACAGGCCAAAACAATTGACTAAGGCGGAATTTACACTCAGAAGAGGATCAAAATGTACGAAAGTGCTTTGATTTCATCATTAACAGATCACTCTGAGTTCTTGCTTTGTTTATTATAAGAAGTATACTTTGCGTAATTGCATAAATGAGAGCCACAATCTTATGCAGCGTGAAAAGATGTCATTCATAATTTCAAGGTTAAAAAAAAATGGTGGAATTCAGTCGATTTTCTTACCATCTTCATAAATGATGCAGATTTTCTGCCCATCAGCATTCCATTTCATATCACGTACAACACTTTTGTTTCTGTTGTTGATCATTTCTTCATACCAATCACCTGAAAATTCATACATAAAGAACTCCTTTAGTGGAGCTGCAAAAGGGGAAAACTAAACAAAACAATTTAACATTCAGAGGCCCAGATTTTATTGAGGGACATACAGAAATTTCAAGCAAAAAAGCCAATTAATCTGTTCATAACTCTAAGTCAGCAGATGTAAAATGTCACCAAAAATGGTGAAATATATGGTAGAACTATAAAGAAAAGTGGTAGTTTGCAAAGACACAAAAGGCATTGACTGATGGGCAAGCAGATAGATAAAGATATATTTCTTGATCCTTATATTTTTATTTTGTTCTGCCATTTCATAATTTCATGCCACTTCCTGCCAATCAAGAGAAAAGTTAACTGTTCCAACTTTTATCTTATGAAAGCCTTTGGATGCCCACTTCAAGTTTGCTACAGTCTTATGCCAGTGGGCTACTACTGACTTGATAAAAGATTTAAACCTTTGTATAATGTCCAGACAATGATAAGTCCAAATTGGTCACTTGTAGTGAGTTTCTGAAAGTGTTCATTCCATGTAACAACTTGAACTGCACCTATGATGAAAAACAAAAATTTGATATCTATTATCCATATAATATGATACCTAATACTCCCTTTCAATATCTGGTCAAGCACATCCTTCCTTTTGCTGTTCTTGAACATATAAGGCATTTTGTTTATACTAAAATTGACAGTTCAGAAAATTTTCTTGATTGTTCATTTTGAACATCCACGACAATGAAATTAAAACAATGCAATGAATATTATAAAAGAGGGGGTGTTTGGGTTTTACGGTTACACGGTTTTGCCAATATTTTTGCTCGGATTTTTGGTTTCTTCCGAAAAATTATGCGGTTTTTCGGTTTTCCAAATCTCGTCGGTGAACGGTTTTACAGCATTTCTGGCTAATTTTTCCTGTTTTTGATTAAGATTTTGCGTTGTTGGTAATCAATGCCGACTCCGTGAACATGCAGGTTACCCCGCAATGAAAACAAAAATTGTTATTGGAGGAAAACGTCTCAAAAACGTGAAGTGAACAGTACAAGTTGACGAACCTACAGTTTTCATTGATTCTCTGTGCAATTTTTTTTGAAAACGGGGACTTGAATCTTACCATATGGATTTGTTCAAAATATTGCACGGTTTTACGGATTTCGAACAAATTTTGAGCGGATTTACGGTTTCCAGACCCCCCAAACACCCCCTCATGAAAGGGCTTACCACTATGACCTTCCAATGTTTGATTCATGGACAAATTGCTTGGAGCTGCAAGACCCTTCACTTTTTGATCAGATCCTACAAAAGGAATACTTAATGATAAGCTAAGGCTCCATGCATGCCTACGTCACTTCCTTTTAAAATTAAGTGTTCCTACGTCTTAAAGTTAAAGTTAAAAACCAATATACGATTTGAAAAGATGGAGTAAAAAATTGTCACCTGTCTGTGTTTCTAGCCTGAGAACTTTTAATAAACCATCTTCTCCACCACAAGCAATGTATCCTTGTTCACGATTCCATCCAATTGAAGCAAGTCTAACATTATTTGGTATGGCAATCTGAAAAATGAGAATTCCCCCTTATAGAATGGAGATAGGTGAAAAATATGTGGTAAACCTGAAAATTAAGAACTGTAAGGCAACTCAGACAAAGTGCAAATTACAGTAAAAACCCGCACAAGTTTTTTGACATACTAAAATGACACATGACATTTTAAGATAATTTGATGTGATGTGCAAGTATAAGTTGTGCATACAGCCCAGTTGGTCACGTATGTCGTATCCTACATTTGCAGACAAATAGCAAATAGAGACGTTATAGAAAATAAGGATCTGACAAATAAAAAGCTGACATATGTGGATCAGAACTTGGAAATTTGGTACATAAAGCTGTTGATTTGATTGTAGATTTTTTACTTTTATTTAAAAAAATAGGGTAAAAATTTAGAAGCTTATATAACAAGGCGGCCCCAACTTTCAAGAGGTTATTATCTTCATATATTTAGGCCTTTTCCCTCCAAGTCTAAATACTAAATGTGCTAGGCCTTGCTTTTTACAATGTCAATACAAACAGACAAAATGACTTGACTTCATCTCAAAAATGGCCTAAGTTTAAGAACAGATTTAACAAACCTTTTTGCTCAAGTAGATAAACATGTCTGCCAAAAATGTCTTCGTAAATCAAGAAAGATATCTACTGAACGTTTTTGTGAAGAAATAGGTAGCTCAAAGAGTGTATCAAGTGTCAGTTCACAAATCAGAATGTCAACAGCAACTGAAGACGCCCGCCATTTTGATATGCTTGTTGCTGTTGCCAAACGCCCTGTAGTGTCAATAAAGATTCTGCATTTTAAATCTATATATTTTACAGACCAAACGACCGGATAAATGGGACCAAAGGACCAGAAAACCACTACAGGGAGGACCTTAGGAACGAAGTAATAAAAAGTTAAGATTTCGATCTGCTAAATTTGACTGTAGAGAAGCTTCTTGTTCTGTAGTCAAACAGTCCAAACAACAGCTATCAATCCTGGTAAAAAATAGCGGGACTCTTAGCAAAAACACTCGATTTTGTGGGTGCCAGTTGACATAGTTAGTAGCCTTTTCATCGCAAGCCCCCTCCCCCCAAACTTAATGTTGGTGTTAAACATCGACCCTTGATTCAGCTTCGAATTAATGTCGCTTAACACTCTCTCAACGTCAACATTGATTTCGGGGGTGAGGGGGTAGCATATGTGATAATCATATGGTTGAGGCTTGTAGAATCCCAGCATTGCTTGCCATGATTATATGATGCGAAAATCGCTTTGTAGTCCGCTGTATACGTAGAAATCTTGCTAGCTGTCTCCAAAAAGGGGATGCAGGCAATGAAGAGACCTCTTTGGCTGTTGAGTGAAGTGGAAAAAGTTGAGAAAAGATATGTCATAATACTATAACATAAACTGGCATCATAACAATCGGTATTATCAATTTCAAATTCTTGGTATTATGTATAATTTAAGTGCGATTTAACTGCCTGAAAATCCTTTAATTTTAGACAAAGCCACTACAAGTTCAATAGATGAGGCCCCCGAAGCGGTTCTGCGTGATGCATTATTTGTCCATTTTTCATGCGTGATTTCGTAAAACGGGAAGTTTTTCGCACGTGAATCCCTGAATCTAAGCTCCTGCGTGTCGCGTGAAATGCTTTGGTATGGCTCGTGATGTCGTGATTTATAGTATTGGTGACATAATGTGGTTGCTTGAATGCAGGAAGGCCCCTTTATCCAACGGGCGTTGTCAGCAAACTTTATTTCTGTCATTCTCTCATATGATGAATTATAAGTCCCTTAAAATCTTAATTTTGTATGTTCCCTGTTGTGGAAAGAATTTTTCAAAGCCAATCCTTTAGATATATGCAGTCAAACATCCTGAATATTGATCCTGCTCAAAATTTCGGAGAGAGGCGCCTGAAGTTGTTGCACGTGAAAATGAAGTTTTATCGTGCGTGATTGCGTGAATGATTGAAAAATTGCGCGTGATCGCGTGATTCTGAACCCCCCTTTGGGGGGCCTCAATAGTTCTATGCCTATGTCAGGAACATGCATTAAACGGGAACATACATAAAATGTTATTAAACGTTAAAAATGGGAACATTAAACGCTAAAAACGGGAACAAACTTTAAATTTATTTTCTTATTTAACTTTTCGTATTTTAGTTGAAAACAACAAGTAAGCCTAAGTTTCAATAAATTAAAGTGATTCGGCTTATACTGTATTAAATGTTGACCGAAATCAATGCAAACTTACAAAGCTTCACATTAATAGAAATATCAATATCGCAACCGTATAAAAAATCTTTTACCAATCTAGGGCCCCTAATGGAAGGCAACGCCTTCATTTTCATTTTGACGGGGTAAAAGGGAATGCTTTTAAAACCAGAATACGGAAACGTGCTTTTTATTTAACTTTTCCAGACTGAATGCTTCTTGAACGGTTTTCAAGCAATTTTCTCAATTTTACTGAAAAATCAAGCAAAAACCAGGCCGTCAGAAGGAATTTCAGATTGGGAGGGGGGACTGAACAACTGAAAAGTATTTGATGACGTAAATATTTTATGACGTCATGCTATTGTTTTCAAAATTATCCCCCCGCTTCCTACGGCCCTGGAAAAACACATCATGTTATTTTTCCGACAAGCAAAAACAGCAAAAAAAGTCATGCGAGATGATGTTCTTCGACATTCTTAAATGTTAGGAGTGGAGAGTTTAGAATAAGGCTTCTTATAAACTGGTAGAAAAATGTTATGGTAATCTCGACCCATTTTCTAGGAGCGAAAATAATGTTAATTTTCTAAAGTTGGGTATCATTTGGAAGGGGAAATTCTAGAGCCGGGTAAAAAATCATATCTTGGACTTGAAGTGCACACCCACGTCTGATTTAAGTCAAGTAGCCCCACCCCCGAGATAAAAAGTCGAAAGAAAGGAGGAAGCAAAGTCCATTCATAGGTTATGCTGCAAATATACCCACAATAATGAAAGGACAGAGAATGGTTATAGCAGCAAAGACCCAAAAGAATATTTTATCAAGCCTCTCGGCAATGCTTCGCCATTCTTCTTGATACTTCATTTCGTTTTCATCCAGATCACCAGCGAGAAAGCTTAGTTGCTGTTTCAACGTAATCCTCCTTCGTAGCGTCTCTCTTGGGAAGTCACCAGTATCTTCATCTCTCTTTGACACAATGTCCATCTCGCTTCCCATATCTGTCTCCGCAGTGGCTGGTTTTCTCAAAGAGCTCACAATATCGACACCCTGTCTTTTCTTTTTTCGCTCGTAGCAGCGCTTACAGAACAGATGACGTAATCTTCGTGGTGGCTTCGTGACTTTGAAGGCGATGTGTGTTGTGAAAACAACAGAGATCAGAATCAAAATCATGATTATGAAAAGTACGATGTACATAATTCCAATAAGAGGCTTAGTATCGGATTTTTCGGGTAATTTGTCTGAGATTACAAGAAGATAAACGCTCATTGCAAGAACGACAGTGATGCCATAGCCGATACGTTCCCCGGTTTCAGGGGGGATATAGAACGTGCACAATGATATTATTGCTAAAAACAAGCATGGAAGGACTAAGTATAGAACCCAGTACGTTGGCAAACGCCTCAGCACAATCGTGTAATTGATTAGTGAAAACGGTTCCTTGCAACAATCATAGCTTTGTTCCTGCGTTTTGGTTGTAAGACTCTCCAAATTCCAGATTCCACTGGTATAATGGAACTTGCCTTTTACGGCACTGACTGAGCCAGGCTGCTTGTAGAACTTCAATAACAGTTTGTTGTTCGTGAGTGAAATTGAACCAAAAAGGAGAGAACACGATTGCGAGTCAAATGGGAACCATTTTACATTGATTTCACAGGATGCTTTCAAGGTCACAGGTGACATCCAGACAACTTGACCTGTGTTATCGATACGCACATGCGCCTTGTAGACATCGGAATGTGACTCACTACTTTCTGACGCGGTGTTGTACAGCAAAATATCCGGGGTCCATATTGAAGTCATCGGCATGTTTACATAACCTGTGCCATTATAGTCCGCGGTGTTCCATACCAATGCCGGGTCGTTCCACTGGAATAGAATCCTCGCATTTACAACAAGCTGTTGTTCTTTAATATCCAGTTTAACTATTTTGCTCAATTTGAAGTCCATTTGGACCTGTACGGCCTGTTTGCTATCCTCTACAGGTCGCGAAGTTGTGCTGTAATTAGTCAGCAAATCTGTCAATAACAAAGTCTCATACCGCACGGATTTTGATGAAGCAAGCCCAAGGAACTTTGTAGAAACCAGGAAAGCGATGAAAAAGAAGCTTTTGGTCATTTTTGCCTCGAGAACAACAAGAGATCTGACGGCGCTTCTCAAAAGCTCCGGCTAATTTTTTCGTTATTTGTTTTTGATATGGAAAAGATTGCGGATGTTGTTGATGCTGATGTGGGAAGTGCTAATGAGTTTCACTTCAACGCAGCTGATTCAATGGTTTTGTTTTCATTGATACAGAGAAAAGGCCACGATTCAATGGTTTTGTTTTCATTGTCTTGGCAACGTGAATTCATTCCCCTCTGCGGTGTGTTTTTTATTCAAAACGTCTCACGTCCAGGGATGTCAGGGCATTTTTTCAAGGGGGTTTTTGGGGCAATTGCCCCATTAGGCCCCTCTTCGTGCCCCAGTAGTGAAGGAAAAAACAGCCTATTTGCCCCAAAACATGGGCCCCTTTTTGGACTGAAATAATCTTAAACACCAAAAAATAATTCTTTGTGTACCATGTGTTAACTGGGCGTTGAATGTGTAACTTGGTCGCTTAACTAACTCTATATGTGAAGAATACGAAGTATACGACAATTGATTTCGATGGTCCAGATCGAAGTTATACAATCAAAATTTTCAGGAATATGGGAATGTGCCATATTTTTTTCCATTTTCTGACAAGGTCAGACGTTTCTCCAGCCAAGCCACGATGCCACAGAGAAACAAATCATGAGATCTATTCATTGAATGCAATGCAGTATCAATTAGACTGTTTAGCAAGCAATAGCGTTAGACACTTTTTTGGATTCGAATTCAGATGTTCCCAGATGTTTGGCCATTGAAAGACCATAATAATTTTGCACAAACGATTAAGTTCAAAGAAAATAGCATTTTAAGAATTCCGAAAGTGGCATTAGAGCGATTCTAGCTTCAGTGTTCTTCAAAATTTTGTCGGGGACCATGGCATTCCCTCGGACCTCCCCGCAATCAGGTGCACCTTCGGCGCAAGCTCTACTGCAGTACCCTCCTTTTTATACGTGCCCATCAAAATTTAAGTACCCTCCTACCGCCATTTGATGAATCAGAAAGATGTTTTTAGTTTGACTTTAGTCGGCAAATCGAGTCGGTCACCCCAATCCCCCCTTGAAAATTTTTGTCGGGACGGCCATGAAGCTATAAAAGGAACAGGACTTTGTTATACAAAATTATCAATGCAAACTTGATGCCTGTACTATGATAACAACAATGCTAATAACAGACCTATTTGTATTGTTATTCAGATTCTATGCATTGTTAAAACAATTCTTTTGAATGCCGAAATTTTTTGGCCCCAACCCACCAACCAGAATTTTCACAAGTTTGCCCCACTAGTTAACAATCCCCCGGATTAAAAATGCCCTGGGATGTTGTAGCCTTTCACTCCACTTCCAATGAAAATCCCTCAACTTGTCCTGATAATGACTGATTGCTGATTATGGTCCCTTTCTTTGTCTTTAGCCCGAAAAGAAAGAAAACAAAAAACTGAAATAGGTACGTCATTGTTCCAAGCCATTTTTCTGTCATGTGAAAGACATGAATATTTTGTCAAATGAACTTTCAATTCATTAAAACCTTTAATTGAGCTTGATACTAGTATCTAATCAATTTTTTCATATCCTTCAGAGCATCCCATTGTTGATGGTGTTTTTATGTTTCCGAATGGTGATAAATATGGTGAGACAGCAATAAATATACCTAATGAAAATAGATTTAATATCTGCAAGCTATTTCAATTCAGAACCGTCACTGATGAACTGCAATTGTATACAACTTAGTTTATATGGTATTTTCATTGCAGATGGACAATACAAACAAGTTGATGGTGTTATAGTGAGATGTGGCTCAGGAGAACACTCCTCAAATGAAGGAATCATCTATCGAGGTTACTGGGAGAATGATTCTATGAATGGAAATGGTATGCTAGATTCAAATTTTTAATTCATTTTTTTATCTCAAGCAAGAGTGGCTCTACAGAGGGTGGGATGGTCATTCAATCCAGCCCCTCCTAGGCTTTGCCGGCACTTTAATAATCATAAACTGCCAGCACATTCACATATTTTATTCTGCATTGATCTGTTTTTTTTATGCCAAACCTTGCAAAAATGTAACAGAAATTTTACAATTTTGAAATACTGGGGGTGTTTCCAACCTCTACAATCCAAGCAGAGCCCTCGGAAGCCAGGGGGCTGGGGGGTCTTGCCCCATGCCCCCAATAATTTGAAAACAATAGTATGATTTTATCAAATCATTACTTTGTCAAGTACTTTTCAGTTGTTCAGCCCCTCAAATCTGAGGTCCTTTCGATGTCCTTGCCAAGTGACCATGCCTCAGTATTGCATGAAAAATTTTGTTACATATTTTTCACAGGTACTCTTACATACCCTACTGGAGCAATCTATGAAGGAGAATTTTCAAATAACATGATGCATGGTCATGGAAAATATACTTGGCCTGATGGCTCTAAATATGAAGGACCGTTTCATCAAAACAAGTAAGAAAGTTTTTGTATTATCTCTCTGTGTCCAGTGATTTCAGGTAAAAGCACCCTTACAGATTTCCATTCAAACCAAAGGATTCACAAGAGATTTCTGTGAAAACAATAGAAATCCCAGCCAAGGGTTTCTATTTACACTACATTAGTAAATACACATGCGTTTTGGATTAAAAACTGGCAAAGTTTTGAAAATACTCTGGAGTACCGAATAATTGCCCCCTTTCTTTCGCTTGTTAATTTTTTAATAATTTTTTAAACACCTTTTATTAGTGAAGTGACATTTACTAACTAAATGAATAAATTAAATTTGATAAAAGCAAGTATTTCTTTGCTGTCCTACGAGTTAACTGAGTATATAATACATACTTTTTATCCCTATCTTGCAAAATAGCTTTCGTTTGCAATCGTACGATATCGTACAAACATTAGAGTTTCTGTTATGCTAAAGCAATTGGTTTTGTATTATCATAGGTACTATGTTTTCGCTTTTCTCAATTAATTCTCAGCTGCCTTCTGAGATATAGATCGCGTTTGCAAGGGGAAAAATGTCGACTTTTGCTAGGGCTTTTGCTCCGATAGATCCTTAATTGCAGTTTTAAAAAATCCCAGTTGCTGCAAGAGAATCCCTATAAAAATCCCGATTCCCGATTTAGCATACTTGTTCAAAAATAAACTTTTTTCTTTAAAACATACTTATCTGAAAAAAACGCGAAAAACACAAGTTTAAGAACATTTTTCTTGCAGGCTAGAAAGCAGTGGAAAATATACAGATGACAAAGGTCAAGTTTGGACTGGAAATTTTTGTCATAGAAGTGCCGATGGTTTACGTTTTGAGTTGAATATGTAGCATAACCTTATTGTTTATTTTCTTTATAATGTACAGTATCGTTAGAGTTAAATTTAAGTTATTTTCTGAAAAACAAGGGTTTTCGCAAATATTACCAGAGTCATTCTATCTTGAATTACTTTTCTTGAATTTATAGATCGCTGTACACCGTGTCGCGTTGGGGATGTGTTGCACGGGACACGGGAGGGAGCTGGCCTGCAAGTGTGCGGACTCATTATCTTCGCACAAAACTCTGTTCCGATCCAGCCGAGGGGCATTTCGGGGGCATTTCCTTCCTTGATTCCCGTACGAGGCGTACGAGATTCCCGTTGAAGCAATAGGATTTCCAAAGGATTTCTATGAAAACTATATCGATCCCAAAAAATGGTGTACGAGATTCCAAGGCGTGAATTGCCCCTCGGATCCAGCGCTCAAATGTTCCCGCTAATTCCTGTAATAATGTTTGGGAGTTGAAACGAGTTGAAATCTTGAAAAGAAAAGACAGAGAAGCTAAGATGCTAAGGACTCAGCCAAGCCTGCTCCACTGCCCCGCTTAACTCCATCAACCCCCCTGAATGTGGATGAGTCCCCAATGTGTAATTACGGAAATGCATGTCTGTCACCCGTCTGACATCTGGTGTGGTCAATATTTTTTCATTCACCGCTTTTCCCCCGCGCCCGCACCCGCCTCATAAAACTGCCGCTTTTGCCCCCAAGAGAAAAGTGATGATAAAAGTGCAGGATAAACTTTCGTTCTAGACTCCCTGTACAATTTAGGCGGGTCATTGAAGTGATTTGATTGGTTTACAAAACAAAGAGCCTCAATTGATTGGCTGCTGAAAACAAAAGAGATGAAAGTGAGAGAGAATGTGTTCTACAAATTGAGAAGGAGTCAAATATCATTTTGGCGCAATTTGTTGTTGGAAGGAAAGGGAAATTTTTATCTCGTTCTGCAAAAACGAAATGGTGAGAATTATCTTTCGTTGTTATCCGATTCTATCTACAGCAGATAGCTTAGTAAATTCATGCTTGATTTGACTGTGATTTTCCTTATTTTTTACTGTTTCATGCGGCTTTTTCATAACTTTTCGTTTTGTGTCTTAGGCCGGAGGAAAAGCTGGTAAAGATTCTAAACAAAAGGCTAAGGCCATTTCACGATCAGCGAGAGCAGGTCTTCAAGTAAGAAAAACTAAGAAATATTTACTCATTCCTTTTTCCATTATTTCTTGGATTTTAAAGTGTAATTTAGGCAAGACCTCGCCATCTTCTGATAACCTGAGTTTCTTTTGCAGTTTCCTGTCGGTCGTATCCACAGACATTTGAAAAACAGAACAACAAGTCATGGTCGAGTGGGAGCAACAGCAGCCGTTTATAGCGCAGCTATTTTAGAATATTTGACTGCAGAGGTTGGTTTTATTCCTAAATTGTGTTCTTTTCATTGTACATTGCAAATGATGTCAAATATCATGTGATGAAAGAGAGGAATTGCTCCCGTACGTTTTGGCGCCATTTTCTAACAAAGGAATTGGAGGGGAGGGCCTTAGTGGATTTTTTGCAGGGAAAACTGCCTAGATGGAAAATAGGCAGTTTTTCAGTCTAAAAGCCCCCGTCTAAATGATTTTCTCTGATTTAAATTCTAGGTACTGGAGTTAGCTGGTAATGCATCAAAAGATCTGAAAGTAAAACGTATTTCACCAAGACATTTGCAACTTGCAATCAGAGGAGATGAAGAGCTTGATTCATTAATAAAAGCAACTATAGCTGGTGGTGGTAAGTATTGCATTTGGCGGTTCATGATAAGGTCTATACAGTAGTTCAAGTGTTGGTGGTTATCTCTGAGATCTCCTTAACATGAATTGATCATTGATCATTTCAGTAGAAAAAAAGTTTTTCGAAATCGCAAGATATCAATCTTTTGATGCAAAATTGTATAAAGCACCCAAAAATTAGTCTAGGTGCAAAATTTTACCATCTCAGCACTTGTATAATCGATTTTTCAAGTGTCAAAGTTCATGATTTTATAAGGGTTTTGACCGTGTGGGTGAAAAGTTTCACCAAGTTCATTTTTTTGCGGTCAAAGCCTATGAAATCAGGAACTTTGAATGCTCATAAAATTAAGAACACAAGCACCAGGGCAGTGAAAATTTGTAAATTTGTACTAAGGTTCCTGACTGTCAGGTGTGTAAGGTGCGATCACACCTGTGTCCAAACACCCAGGGGGGTTCTTTAATACCAGCCAAACCATTCATTTTGCAAATGCATGGTAATGCACATCAGTGGTGGGCCTACATTTCACAATAATTACTTTCCTAAAAGCATCACACTGTCTGCAGTGGAAACAAACCAAGTTGTCAGCTAAAAATCTTGATGATAATCTTTTTCTTTCCAGGTGTTATTCCACATATTCACAAGAGTTTAATTGGAAAGAAAGGTGTTGGACCTGCAAAGGCATAAAGATCATCATCGTTGCTTTAGTAATAAATGCTGTTGTACAGATCCTTCCTTCAATTGTATCATACCTCATGAACTCAGTTGTTTGCAGTTATGCAGACCAACTGTGGGACACTGTATTTCATTAACTGCCTGTTGTATTGTACAAGGGTTTTCGGCAAACCGGAAGAAATAGACCTAGATACATACCTACATACAGATACCTAGGAATCAGGAATGTTGTAACAAAAGATAGGAATTTCTATTCTCTGTGCACACAATTTAAACAATCATTGAGTTGAATTAATTATTCTAATTGCAATTCAAATGCATACAAACAAAACAATCGAAGAGCTTGTTCTGAGTCTTCGAAATTTGGCATGAGTTTGAACAACAACCTCATTAGGAAGTATTAAGAAACCATCAGCCAGCATGCGCTAAAATCTGGAACAAACAAAAAAGCTGGGAACTCGTGGAATGAGTGGGAATAAACGGAACTGAATGGAACCATTGTAACATGCTGAAACAAAGTGGGAATAACTTGGAGTCAGTGGGAATAAATGAGAACGAGAGGTGACAAGGTGGAACATACAGGGAATCACTGAAGAAGATGAAGGAACAACTCAGAAAAAAGTAAATTACCGCAAACAAGCGAGAGCAAATTGAAACTAAATGGCGATCAATGACGATTGCGGGGGAAAGCCTGAAACAGCTAGAATCACAGGGAACAATTGTGGAGATTAATCCACACTGCAAGCTGCAAGCCAATAGGCTTATCTCAGGCTGATCTGAGCTGATCTCATTCTTCAAACATGGCTAATGGGTACCTTTAATTATGTCCAAAGGACATATTGAGGGGGTGTTTGTGGAACGCATGTATGGATACATGTGTATGGATGTATGCATAGACGCTTTTTCTTGCCAAACGTGTAACAATAGATAAGCCACAAATATGAGGAAGTAAACTTTGAAGTCGCCGTAATTGGTCATCATGAAAACCTATTTTTAGACAATGAGCAGCAATAACGAAATTTGTAAACAAGTAGATGATTCATTGTGGTGGAGTATTTGGCAGAAGTTATCAAAGCTCTTATTTAGATAATTAGATTTTTCGTCCAATGAGAAAATTCTCGAAGTCATTTGCATAATATTTACTGAGATGTGAGTCAGTGGTTGTCGAGAAGATTCTCGAACTTCCTTTTGCATAATTAGATATGTTAGTGAAATTCTGAGGGAATATCAGAGTAACTTATTGATGAAATTTTGTAAAATCAGTTGTGGCTCGGTTGCCCTCCAAATATTTACTAATAATATTTTCGATTGGTTGTCTATCCAAATATTATTCGCATTAGAAAAGTGAGAGTAACACAGGGGCTAATCTAAAATTTGGTTAGGGCGGCTGGCTACATGGGCAAAACAAGTTTGAGTCGCTATTATCATAATGGTTATGAATGATGATGATGATGATGATGATGATGATGATGAAGATGATTATCATGATAATGATGATGATGATGATGATGATGATGATATTGATGATAAATATTGAAAATAACATAATGATGATTGTTGCGTCGGTCATGATGATGATGATGAAAATGATATTGATGATGATGATGATGATGATAACGATGATGATAATGATGATAACGATGATGATGATGATGATGATGATGATGATAACGATGATGATGATGATGATGATGATGATGATGATGATGATGATGATGATGATGATGATGACAGTGATGATGATCATTATGAAGATATCGACGAGAATGATGAGAATGACAATGATGATTGTTGCGTTGATGATGATTATGATGGTGATGATGATCATGTTGATGATGACGATGATGACGATGATGATGATGATTATTATGGTGATTATTGTCCTTCGGGCATTGCGATAGCGTGGCTATGTTTTTAGTGCATCGACAGGTAAGTGCAGTATACCGTATACCGTTCAAGCTGTTTTAACCCTCCCTTTTGTTAAGCATCCTCGGGAGCAGCACAGTGTAATGATTAAAGAAGAAAGCGAGGTGTAGACCCAGCAAATTAGAAATGATATGGCCACTTCTTTAATAATTTTTGGAGCTAAAAGGCAAGGCAAGCAACGTGCACGCCATCACAAAGAAAAAGTTAGCTGAATTGAGAATGAAGAGGAGTTGGCGAAGTATATAGCTACTTTTTATCGCTTTTTAGGCATATAGGTAAAACGTGCGAAAAGCTGGGCCATTTATGAACGAATGCAGAAGGTTTATAATCAATTGTAGACTATGTTATTTTAATTACCAGACTTAAAGATTAATTCTTCTATGTGGTCATTGCTTATCCTCATTTGAGGGATTGACATGACACTGCACACTTCCATTAAAAATAACTTGTGGTTATTTACAGGTAACTGAACATGCGTGTAGCTGCAGTACAGTAGCTTGCCCATATATGTAGACACTTGTCTAGAAGACATTGCATCAAAAAAATGTTGAAGCTCCAGTAGGTCCAGATCGAGTTGTAAGTCCTGTCGCGGTTGATGATTTAGAGTTGACTACAATTGCTTTGCGCTTCTTTTGTTTATTTGATTGATCAAACTGCATCAGAACGAATACCAAATCAGTTGGAGCTAACACAAAGTTGAACTCTGGAAAAGTTATGACGTAACGCTTAGTGCTTGGAACTCCCGTCGTGTGACGTGAATTATCGCGGAAACGATATAGTCCAAGACAAATCATGTTGTATGTTCGCAAAGCATACAGAAAGAGGTCACCAAACAGTCCACATTCCTGTAAAAGAACCGCGTCTTTAGAGCATCAACTCTTACTGGTTTATAGATTAGTGCATGTGCAAAGGTGCATGATAGTAACCTGACATAGTCAGTATGGACATGAATTGCTTGAATATTAACCACTTGCGTATAGATAAAGAATACAAGTCTACGATTTGTCCACAGTCCTTTGCATAGTCCTGTAAAACCGCTTGTTTTTAGCATCAACTCTGACTGTTGTTTTAAAGAATGCATGTCGCATGTGCCAAGGATGCATGATATTTACCCATGTCCTGTGGACATGAATTGCCTTAATATGAACCATTTTTGCATAGATAAAGAATATAAGTCTACAATTTGTCCAAAGTCCTTCGCATAGTCCAGTAAAACCGCTTGTCTTGAGCATCAACTCTATTGTTTTTAAAGATTGTGCATGTGCAAAGGTCCACGATAGTGATCTGACAAAGTCAGTGTGGACGAGAATTGCAAAAACATGAACCATTTGTACATATAGACAGGGAAAATACCGTACCAAACTAAACTTAGTTGTTGTCAAACTTCTGAAAACAGTTTTGTGATCCTTTGCGGCTGGAGAATATGAATCCGCCAGATACCAATCAAAATTTCACTTCCGGTCACGTGGGCAGCTCATTAAATAATTAACGGTCAAGCAAAAATGAAAGTTGAGCAATTTCAAATCTGTTTGCACCATTGGATAGACCATCTAAAAATATGCAAAAAAGTATAAAACAACAACGCTCTAGCACTTATAGTCTTTGAGATATTGAGTGTCAAAAGTTCGGTGATGACGTCATCAGTAACATATTCACCATTTGAAAATCGAAATAAACAGAACAGAGAATACATAAAAACGAATGGAGTATGCATTTTAGAGGTTAAAGTCGCTGTCAGAATCGTCTGCAGTTTCATCTGAAGATGTGAGCAATGCCCAGGCACTATATTCTTCGGAATCACTGTCGGAATCCGCGTCAGATTCTGCTTCGATGTCTTCTTTTTTGTCGCTATTTTTGTGTGCATGTTTTGCCACCTTCTTTGCTATTCACTTGCGCTTTCGAGCTGGGCCTCGGAAAACTGGATCTTCAATATATGAAAACTCGTTGCTGCCTGGCAATCTTTCATCTTCCTTGAAGTTTTCTTTGTAGATAAACACGGAGGGAGCTGCGAGCACGTAAACCACAAAGGTGACAATCCATTTTCACTTTTAATCCAGCCTCTACCCTCAGTATCGGGATAGTTGATATTTCTTCTTATGCACTGCCTCCATATGTTTGTTTGTACATCAACACGTTTTAACTGCTGGCTACTACTGCTCGGATCAGGAATCAGTTTGGAACTGCATTTCTCTTTCAGTTTCTCAAACATTCTTGAACGGGAAAATGCAAACAACAGTAGGACTAGAATATCAGTATTTGTAGAAAGTGTGCTCGAATGGTTTGGCGTAAAGTTTTGAGAAATGAACCAGAGAAATAGCCTATTGATTTCGATTCACTAGCCGAAAACCTAGAGAATACAGGACCTACAGAAATTATTTGTAATACAATTGCATGGTCTCTTGAACCAAGATGGTTTCGTGAATCTCTCAAGCAAAATCCGCAGTGACAGAGTTTGGTCTATTTCTAGTGACTGGGAATCACTTATAACAAAAAAGTGATCTCCCAAATCAATAATGGCGGGGCTTATCATCGACAGAATAACTGGAGACAAAGAAGTAGCAACACTGCTGAGCAAGTTTGGCCATGGTATATCGTATAATGATGACTAAAAGATTTTGTTGAAAAAAGAATGATTGACAACACAGAAAGCAGTTTAAGTTTCTTTGCGCCAATTTCAAATCCAAAGATTAGAACAGGATTGGAAAAGAAGACTAAAGAGGCCAAGGTCGTCAATGTACTGAAGGAGGATAAGCAAGCATTTGGACTATTGGTTGGCAAATCTACATCTTTGGAAGAAGCACACCGTCACCTACTGACATCACTTCCGCTTGCTTTAGCTGCACCAGATGGGGACTTTCGCCAAAGTTCCAAAGCTGTTTTTAGAAATTATCTGATAGAGGAGGCAGACTGCGTAGACGAAAACCAAACGACGAAAGTGACTAAATATTCAATGGGATGGCAGTTGTAAGATCTGTCTAACCAAAATCAACATGGAAAGAAGATGCATTTGCTTTATTAACGTTCTGCACACCTCCAGCGTCTGCAAATCCAAAGCAAATCATAATCGCCATGGATGAATATGGACAGGGGACAATCAAACAACTAACACAGCAGAGAAGAAGAACGGCAACTAGACGTGTCATGATTTCAAGCCCTTTGCAAACAATGCCAAAGTCCAGCGATTGGCAATCATTCCTCAGTTCGTCTGAGAACAAAATTGAGTTAATCAGATTCTTGGTTAATTATTATAAGAAATACTACAATAAGCTGTCACTCAAATGTCCTCTTGTTATTAACGATGGAGATATTACATGGCGATTGTCATCCGACTCTTGCGAAAAACTACCTGATGTCAGCCACCAAGAAGCAGATACCAGAGTTGTTTACTTCTCATCAATATCCGACAACAATATTATCGTCAGTGCTACTGATACTGATATTCTGGTCCTACTGTTGTTTGCATTTTCCCGTTTAAAGCCGTCGAATGACTGGCAGATGCGCCTCACTGCAGATCGTTATATATGCGTACGATCAATTTCGAATCACTATGGGAATGACGTGTGTAATGTACTAGCTGCATTACATTCACTAACAGGGTGCGACACAACGTCATATCCCTATGGTGTTGGAAAAATTAAGCCCTTTAAAAAGATGTTGAAATGTCGAAAAGAATACCTTCCAAAAGAATTTGGGACATCAGCCGTGCCTGTAGCAGAGTTTTATCACGCCACACAATTTTGGCAGACAATTTTATACCCAGGAAGAGAAGATGAAGATATGGTGCAAACGAGAGTTAGCATGATTGAGAAACTGAAAGAGAAATGCAGTTCCAAACTGATTCCTGATCCGAGCAGTAGTAGCCAGCAGTTAAAACGTGTTGATGTACAAACAAACATATGGAGGCAGTGCATAAGAAGAAATATCAACTATCCCGATACTGAGGGTAGAGGCTGGATTAAAAGTGAAAATGGATTGTCACCTTTGTGGTTTACGTGCTCGCAGCTCCCTCCGTGTTTATCTACAAAGAAAACTTCAAGGAAGATGAAAGATTGCCAGGCAGCAACGAGTTTTCATATATTGAAGATCCAGTTTTCCGAGGCCCAGCTCGAAAGCGCAAGCGAATAGCAAAGAAGGTGGCAAAACATGCACACAAAAATAGCGACAAAAAAGAAGACATCGAAGCAGAATCTGACGCGGATTCCGACAGTGATTCCGAAGAATATAGTGCCTGGGCATTGCTCACATCTTCAGATGAAACTGCAGACGATTCTGACAGCGACTTTAACCTCTAAAATGCATACTCCATTCGTTTTTATGTATTCTCTGTTCTGTTTATTTCGATTTTCAAATGGTGAATATGTTACTGATGACGTCATCACCGAACTTTTGACACTCAATATCTCAAAGACTATAAGTGCTAGAGCGTTGTTGTTTTATACTTTTTTGCATATTTTTAGATGGTCTATCCAATGGTGCAAACAGATTTGAAATTGCTCAACTTTCATTTTGCTTGACCGTTAATTATTTAATGAGCTGCCCACGTGACCGGAAGTGAAATTTTGATTGGTATCTGGCGGATTCATATTCTCCAGCCGCAAAGGATCACAAAACCGTTTACAGAAGTTTGACAACACCTAAGTTTAGTTTGGTACGGTATTTTCCCTGTCTAAATCGAGTTGTTGTAAAAGGGTCTTGGTGACTAATGTTTATCTTGGTCAAATCGTGTTTCTATAAACCCAGGGATTTTCTGAACGTGATATAAGCATAAAAGGGGTGCAACAAGACATCAGCAACACCCTGCATTCACAACAACACACATCGCTTGCATGCAGCAAGAATTTGACCATGCTGAACGTCAGTTAGTGAGGCACTTACACCTATAATTGCAAAAAGTCAATTCAAGGAAAATACACCGTGAACATAAAAATTCATGAAAGTTTTTAGCTGCATTACTTTGGTTTGCTTCATAGAGATCCTAAGTTGCATAGGATATCAGTATGGGGACGTGAATTGGTTTCTTTTAGACATATTGCATAATTTTTAAGTTGGTCTAATAAGGAAGGAAAAATGACAGGTGGTCTTAAACTTATGCACATGACTGTACATTTGCTTTCGTGCGTATAAAACAAGCATAGAATTCTATAGTAAAAAGTATGAATGACATACCCCAAACTCTGACAATGGTCCATCATACAATGATATTGATGCAACCTTGCAACGATTTCTTGCTGCAGCGATTTCAGGATTTTCATGCGTACCAACAATCGCAACTCCCTCGGCCATTTGAGTGTCCAGTACTGGACTGACTGCCCCGGTCACCAAATTTCGGACGAGTGTTAAAATATCACTGTTGAAGTATGTCTGGAAGAAAACAAAAAGGACGTCCTAGCTACTTTAGGGTCTACTATATAAAGCGCATTTTGAGCAGATAGAATTGAATTCAAATTACATCACAAATGATGCGCTGTTATTGTTAAAGCTCTTCAAAAGTATGAGGGACAAGATTGTAAATTAAATTATAAAATGTAAATTATAAGATTGATTCGCTTGGAGCAGTGCATGAAGAGCGAATCCATACGGGTTAAGTCACCTCAAAAAATAGTCGGTACATACAGCGAATTACAGTATAAGTAAATTAAATTGACACATAGACAAATTTTAAGGCTTAATATTTGCATAATAACATACCAAAGTAGATGGGATTCGAACCTACCTATATATAATAAAATATCGAAAGCTTAGTAAGAAGTAAAGGTGAATGAAGGGGGAATACAAGAATCGTTGACTTGTCCGGCAGACCGGCACATCCATAAGTTTTCAATTGTAAAATTTTAGACAAAAAATTCATACAAATAATTGGCGGACTTTTTCTTTGAAATTGCCAATCCTTTTGACGATTAACGTTTCAGAATCGGGAAAATTTACAGTCTTATCGCCCCAAAACCTGAAGATATACGAATGTAATGGGTGTGGAATATTCGTCACATCATGTGTAGTATACGCGCTATTGGCTCTATAGCGCATATCTGCAACATCATGCCTATTAGTGACCCAAGCCTTCAACCCAACCCAACCCGTATGACACTGAACTGACTCTGGTGAATTTGCTGACAACATTTATGCCTTTTGATAAGGTACCAGTCAATAAGCAACTAGGAGTGGGGATTTCTTTAACCTTTTGGTTAAGATAACTTTGTCTATATAGTACATGGTTGGTTCTTTTCTTGCTTTTAGATGTAACAGACAAGATTTCCAAAGATATTATTGATCGGACAGGTATGAAAATTCAGTTGACATCCGCTATCTCGAACTCTCAAGGGACACTGGAATTTGTTCGAGATAGCGAATGTTCGAAATAACAGATGCCCCATATAAATATAAAAAATTATAGTTTTAAGGCAGAAAAGGTGCATGCACATCTCCGTGCGCTAAAAACAGGCAGAGATTACAGGCATCACATCTGGGTGGGAAGGAAACTGTCCTGAAAGAGAACAGCTAATTTTGCCAGGAATTTCCTGGCAGGCTTTGTACCGATTTCTTTATGAACAAATCATCATCGATCAAGCTGTTTCTTTCGATAGCAGCACGCAAAGACTCTCATACTGGCAATCCATCGAAGTTTCTGAGCTTCATCTATTGTATACATGGGCAGCATATCACTTAGCTGCTGCCATTCCCGCTAGGCGAACTTATACATATTTTCCGCCTGTCTCTTTATTCAGTTCAGCAGAAAATTTGGCAAAGCTCAAGATAAAGGGCAGGTTTTCCTCCATGGGAAATCGAAAATGGTTCGAGACAGCGAATGTTCGAGATAACGGGGTTCGAGATAGCGGATGATTTTTCTATACAAACCCTTATACCAAAACGAGGGGAAATAGAAAATTGTTCGAGATAGCGGGCAGTTGAGATAGCAGATGTCAACTGTAGTTGAAAAATAAAAAAAACACAAGTGAGATCTCACTGGAATATAAAACTGTTTGGTTGTAGATAATTCTTTACAAAAATTAACTTTAAAGTCTATTATAATCATTAAAGTGATCAGCGAACTGCATTTTGCAATATGGCATCGCATTGATCAGTTTCTGTTGAATTTCATCAGGCACTTCCATCCTCAAGGTATACAAGCCTAATTGCTGTAGATCTGCATGGTGAGAGATCAGTTGATGTGCAATCTTTTCAGTGTACTGCTTCCACATTTCTTCTGCATTTTCCCACATATCATTACCTTCCTCGTAGCTATAGGAAGCCAATTCTAGCACCAAGCACTTCAGGGACAAGCAGCTGCTCAACAATTCCACCAATGCTTTCATAACATTTTCGTATTCTTCAGTTGAGTCAGTTTGAGCATGAAATATCAACTTTTGCAGGTTTTTGCCATTTTGCTTAATAATTGGAAACATGTCCTGGTTAATTATTTCATTGCCAATGCTTTTATCTACCACATGGCAAAATATCTGCAGTTTAACAAGCCTGTGAACACAGTTTTCCAGAAAGACTAGAAATCCATCATTGCCACAATTGCAAAAGAAAAATGTAACTTTCTTCAATTTTTGTAAATGGGATAGAGCAATCAATGCTGAATCTGAAATCCCTGTACCAAAATAATCAGTAATCGTTAAAGTCTTTATATTTGGACAATTTTTTGCGATGCATTTTGCAATATTGGTGTTTATGCAACAATGGAGAAGAACAAGCTGAGAGCCATAGTGTTTGATAAGCTTGATATATGGTGTTTCATCATAAAATCTGTAAGCATCAGTATTTTCAAAAAAGAAAAAGAGTGAATCAATATGGGTAATATGAGGGCAGTTTTCAATAAGTAAATCTGCTTCTGCTTCAGAGAAGTTTCCATTAATTCTTCTTCTGGTGTTAAGACTATCAATGTTGATCTTTCTTAAACTGGAAAATGCTCCTAATTTTAAATGATTTATTAGCAGATCAGTTTTAGGTTGGCCCCAAAAAATTTCTTGGCCAAAATAATCATAATAATGATACAATGACAGTACCATTTTTGGCTTATAATTAAGTTCTTCAATTTTAGATCCATCAAACATCTTTTTCAATAATAGCTCAGCACTTTCTAGCTCACTCATAGTGGAAATATTTTCACTAAGAGCGATTGTTCCTGGTGATTGTGGTTCATCATCATAATAATCATAATTATACTCATCTGAGTCAATATCACTGGAATTCACATAAGCTGTCTCAAAAGCACCAAGTGTTGTTGATAGAAATTCAATTGACTTTAAATTTGGAAAGCACGAGTCTTGATAAATAAATGCATTTACTACTTCTTTTAATGAAATAGATACATTTGGAATGGCAATGTTGATTTTTTCCAGCGACTTTTCATTCCTTATGATTGTCTGAGTTATGGCCCTGCGAACAACGTCTCGTTCTTTTAACACTGTGTTATCATCTAATGTTAAAATGGTGGATTTATAACTTAAAACTAGTGTTTTTAATTTGTTTTGACTCAAAAGCAATACTTCCAAAGTATCTACAGCGACATCATCACCATCAATATAAAAATGATGAATCTGATCTGTGCAATTAGCAAGATCCAAGGCAAAGATTTTAAAATTACTTTCAATTTCGTGTCTGGCCTTTGCATAATATTTTTGCCAGCATCCACCGTAAACTGTACTTGCATCGATTTTGACGCGTTTAAGAAATCTTGAAGCTACATTTTTCCAGTTTTGATACACTTTTAACACGTTTATGATGTCTGATACTGGCAAGAACCCAAGAATATGACTCACAACCACGTCGGGAAGATCTTCTGCAGCCGCCATTTTCTTTGGGATGGTCTGCGTCCTTCATTGAACTATAAATAAAAAGACTTTTTATTTATAGTTCAATGGCGTCCTTAGTCCACTTGTGTTCCTTGTATCCTTGGTATCCATCGTTTCTGGACAATGCAAATGCAGTAATGCACCGCGAGCCTGCGTCCAGAGTCAGAGCAAGAGAATGGAGTTTCGAGCTGATTTGTCACAAATATCTGTTTTATCATCAAGGCCAGATGGAATGTTCTTGTTATTTTTCGGGAAAGGAAAGAAAACCAAGGGCCGTTCATTAGCTCAGTTCATTCGAATGATATCATGTTTTAACTTACTAGACCCCTTTGTGGGTGATTAAATGATGAAATGAAAAACATGAAAATGTTTCTCCCAAACAACTATGCTAGCAAAGTTTATAACGTAAACAGTTCTCCTAGACAGTTCTTAGTCTTGATTTTTTTCTTGTCTCTTCATGGCACTTAGGATAAAAACCTCTTAATAATTTTTCGTACATTATAAATTTCAAAATTATTCTTTTTCACATAGATAGTTTAGCTTTAACCAGCTTTCAATACACGCATTTTTTATAAGGAAGTTCGGCTCAGGGTCAGTACTGTAAATTCCTTAACTGATGGTGAAAATTGAGTATTCAATATTCCTTAGCAATTCCTTAACTGCTTACTTTGTGATTCTTAAAACAACTAATGGTCAAGGAAATATAGGTCATAAAGGTTTCAGAAGACGAGTAGAAATGAATACTGATTGAAAACCATTGGCGATAAGTATTGCTTGCTCTGTTAATTCAAAACTTCATTTTTTTAATCGAAATGCTAAGTTAAAGAAAAAGTCAGATTCCTTAGTAGTCTCCAGTCCAGTACTAGAAATTCCTTAAGTCTTTGCCAGCCCGAGTACTACCTTCCTTATAAAGCACTTCCTTATAAAAAAATGCGTGTAAAGTGAGACTGATTGTTCCTTATACTGTTCCTTGTCGTGTAATATACTTGAATACTATTTTTACAGCAAATTTATTTAAAATTCGTTCTGAAACTTTTACTATAAACGGAGTCGTTCGGGGAAGTTGGATGAGAAATATATTGTCATTCGGTTACTGAGATGCATATACGAAAATTCTTTCATTTTTTCGGAATTTTCAGCCTCGAATTCCTTACAAAGGAATTATCAAACAAGTTCCTTATAAAAAACGTATATTGCTTCAAATTGCGGTCCCTTGCGAACCAGCCCCAACTTTGTTCCCCTCCTTCAATATTTTAAGAAAAAGAAATATGAAAAAAATGAAAGGGTACAGGAGACGAAGTGGCAAAAAATTGGCCCAAAAGCAAAAGCAAGAAACACAACTGAAAGCAAGGCCAAAGTTTGCTTTGTTGCCGACACAAACTCACCCATGTTGGAGTGTGCAACATTTGTTGCAAGATGTTGTATGAAGTTTGAAAACTGTCAAAAATGTTGCACCGCGCAACATGATACCACATTGTTTGGCCGGGTCTTGCAACATTTGTTACACGCACGCGTGCTTATAGCAAGTAACTATAGCGCCAAAAGCAAGGTTACCAAGAAACAATATCATTGGTTTGTTTCCAGTTCTTTTTGATAAATGTTGCGTTTGAAATATTGCAGTCTTGCAGCGTTTGGCCACCCGGGTAAATTTAACATTGCGGATTTACGAAACAAATGTTGAACCTCGGTGGGGGTAACGTAACAGTTTTGGGGGTACGGGGACGTGCCATTATTTAGGGGTACCTTTTTTCTGACAAGTGTGGAATTATCAATATCGTTTTTAGAAGTATGTGCGGAATTATGGGTACCATTTGAGGAAACATGCAGAATTATGGTTGGTAATCTGGAGAAACTTTGAAGAATTAAGCTTAGCATTTACAAAATGTGCAGTCCGAACTGTTAACTCTTTGGACTATCAGCAAGGTTGCCCTTTAAACATTACTTGCTTTTCATCAGATGATTTTGTTATCTGAAAATGTTCTTTGCCTTGCGGAATATTGGGCATAACATTCATCATGTTTGCGGAATTATGGGTCACAGTTTTTATAAGGTTTGCGGAATTATGGGTCACAATTTTTATCAGGTTTGCGGAATTATGGGTCACAATTTTTCAGACGTGGGCGGAATTATGGGTTGAAATTTTGGACTGAAATGGCACGTGCCCGTCAAAAACTAGGCTTAGATACCCCCGAGTGTTGAACGAAATGTTGCGTCGTTTGGTCGGGGCTTTACAAATGCTTTTATAAGCATTGGTGGGAGTTCAATTATTAATGGCAGGATCTGTAGCTACTTACCGCACTGACAAGCGAATCAAGAACAGATACAGTAAAAGCAGAACCGCAAGCGTATGGCTGAGTCAAATAGATGCCATCATCATCATAAATATTCATATCATCTTGGTCCAGATACATGGCGTTAGAATCACACACTGGAATAAAAGAATGTGTTTCAGTAAGCAAGAATCAAGGATAACGGAGCAGACCGGGTGATTTCCTCGCTAATCTCGAATAGCGGCGGGCAGCTGAGTGGTTCGGTCCGCGCTTCCATGCTCTGCATGTGTGGGTTCCCGCTGTCGTCTGAATAGTGATCTTCAAGTCATACACTATGTTAAAGTAAACATTGAACTCAGCTGACCATCTTTCCGAGGACGAAGTACAGAGACTACTCCCTCTAGAATGTTATTATGGGGGCATAAGCCTCAGGTCCACATCAGCTGGTAGCTCCTAATCTCAGTTAACAAATAAAGAAGGTTCCGTGTTTGCTTGTTAACAAGTATCTCAGGCTCTTTTCAAGCAGCCCTAATGCCCTAAAGGAGCAAGTTGTGCGCACAATTTCTGCCAAATATTGGTTATATATAAAATAATTAGATCGACTATATGTATATCTTAAATTTAATTTCTATTGTATTACAACTATATGTTCTACTTTTATACCGTTTATACCGTTTAGAAGTAGCTAGACTTAGTTTCTAATTTCTTTTTGGTTATTCTAAAAGTTGGTTTGTATTAAGCCCTGTTTACACTACAAAAATCTAACCCGGGTTAAATTCAACCCGGGTTCAACCCGGGTTAGTCGCGTTTACACTACAAAAATTTAACCCGGGTTAACTTCAACCCGGGTTGAAATTTCGTAGTGTAAACAGGGCTTTAGCTACTTGTAGACTTAGCTATTTTGACACCAACGTAAAAGAAAGTGATTAAAAAAACTGAGCCATAGGATACTGTGCCCAAAAAAGCAAAGATTGAAATATAAATGTAAAAGAGAGTTGACAGAAAACTTATTCTACGGACACCCCACCGAGGGGCAGTTCACTCCTTGGAAATCTCGTACACCTTTGCTGGAAGTCCTATTGTTTTTTCTGAAATCCCTTGAAAGTCCTTTTGTTTTAATGGAAATCTCGTACGCTTTTTCGCAGAGTGAAATTCTGTAATATCAGAAGTAAAAGCCCTGGCAAAACCATCAAACATTGTTGGTCAAACATTTGCGACTTGCTTGTCAAAACGTTTGACCGTTCGGCCACGTCCAAAAACATTGATCGCCAATATTTTATGCTTTTGTCAAGGCAAAATGTTTTTTCAACTTTTCAAAAACATCACGCCAAAAAATTTGTTACTTTTGCTTGTCAAGAAATATTTGGTATATTAAAAAGTAGAGGGAAAATCTTGATAACAAATGCGCATGCTCATTCCGCAATATGCAGTAGAATACATAACTTAACGCAATCTCTGAAGTTTGTTCTATGTTAGCATATGGGTGGTTAGATACTGCAAGGGTACATAAATTTTATGATATGAAAGAGACTTTTTTTCTGCATTATATCGTCTTTTTCTCTTTCCTATATCCTTCAACAACCACAAATTGAGCTTAAACAGGGGCCCAAGTTTGACTTAGCTAGCCGCCATTTTGAAAGTTCTACAGCGAAGAGAGAACAGAGAAAAAGTTTTTTCTGTTAGGTCTTCAATGTCTCCTCCGCAGGCAGAAGCAAATAAAATTTTCCTCTGCATACACATGCGGTGTCTAACAACCCATGCTTTAACATTAAGAATTATACTACTGCAAAAACTATAATTAACATTAAGAATTTTACGATATAATACAATACAATTGTCGTTTAACCAGGGCTTAGAAAAATACGTGTATGAAGCTAATAAGGACTTTTGCAAAGCGCTATGGGTCAAGGTGAAGTAAAAGTCGCCTAAAATTGTATATTTAGGATACTGAAACATAATGTGCTACAAGCTGCAAAGAGGTGGCTGTAGCTGTTCACAGTATCCAGTACAGTACCGTAATTTGCCACTGTTGGAGAAATGACACTGGGGGCTTAAATCGGTTGCTCATGAACAAAACCAACTCACCTGATCTGTTCAAAAGCTACTATAAAATCCTTTACCTCACGTTGTAGATAATCTCCATCTCCAAGTATAACAATCTTTTTCATTTCGTTTGCATGAAAATTGCTGGCCCTCAGTGGAAGCACCTGTAGAAAATATTGAAAAGAATTCATCAAGGCAAACTCCACATGCTTGTTTACTAGGCGAATAGCTTCCACGCCATCAGGGAAACGACCGCGGGTGTAGGGTGAGGCTTTGTATTCCTCTAAGCCTCCTCACTCTCTCTCGCCTAGCAGCTACGGCGCTGATACCCACAGAGACAGGTTTATCAACATTTTCAATCGTTCCAATGTCCCCCCCCCCCCCCAAGCGGGGTTACCCATAACGCAATGACGTCCTTTTTTCGCCTTTTCACACTATCACGTAGAAATATTTTCCATATTAGTTAGCGCGCGCAAAATCAGAAATCCAGCTTTCACGTCATCACGAGCAGAAAATGGCTTATCACGCATCCACGCAAAATCCCATGGTGGGCACCTGCTGAAGAACTTCAGCGACACTCAGGCCGGCATAGTGTCGATGTGAGATCAAAACGGCATAGTTTCGCACTGTAGGCATAGTTTAAACAGGGTATCAGTAGCAGCCAATGAGTGAGTGACCTATTGGAACCCAGGTTTTAACTTATATAACTAAAACACAGAATATAACTGTGGCGTCTTACCAATCCACGAAGTCCAATCGATGGTGAATATCTTGAATTTAAAAGAAGCACAACAACATGACCCTTGAACTGCTTTTGTGCTGCCTCTGCTCTCGTCTGTAGTAAAAAATTTTCAATTTTTACCCACAACATTTTAGGTGCATTGTAGTTCGACTGGGTTCGGGGTATGAGTTTGTGCATTTTCAGGTAATTCTAAAAAGAGTGCACGCAAGTACTTTTCAACCTTGTTCCTCAAAAACGTGACGCAAAGTAACAGAATATTGAGAAACACAAAAGCCGATCTCACACTGCCATTATAAGGAAAACTAAGAACGGCAAAGGATCTAAACTCTAGTATCAACTTGAACTTGATTTAAAAAGAGGTGCTCTCTCTGGTCACTTTAAAGAAAGTAGTAAACACTAGAGTTTAAAGAAATATTTTATGTACGAATGCATCTTAAGTTCTCTGTCACGGCCCCCTGGAAAAGCTAACCTTAGGTACTAACGGGGCAAAAAATGCAAAAATGTGAATGTAACTGGTGATTTGGAGAAAGCGTGGCCGATTGGTACAACCAGGACAAGTCTCCAATCTGCAACCTGTGCCGACGCACCAGTGGCCAACTAATTGAGCTGCGTAGGAGGGGAGGGGGGTACTCCCTGTAAAGCCTCAACGGGAGTACCCCCGGACTGCCTGTCCACAGATTCTCCGCTATCTCAACTGTATCAATAGTTTAGATTTCATCCATCTTACCATTTTTACAGCTGTGAATCCTCTTGGTTCACACCAAAAGAAAGTGCCAGTCGCATCAAATCTCGGTTTCTCGCCATTCGGATAGACATCGTCAGTCAAGTCCCGTACACTGCAGAGAAAACAACTTTTATATTAACATAATAAATTCAAAATACTTGAAACTATACAGCATTTTTGGAGTAGGATGGGAGTATACAGTAGCATGGAAGTTTATCTCCGAGTAAAGTAATGCGAGAGTGTTAAACAGTTGAAAGGGATATCCATGTGCAGGGGCCAATATGTGTCCACATTACAGAATATTCACTACACCAATCAGAGATGCGAGCTTCCACGCTACGGAACACCCTCACATCCCTTTGAGATTCCTCTACACCACACAAAAGCCCCAAACCTACTTCATATACGCATTTTCAAAGTATATCAGCGAAATAACACGAAAATTTAATTTAAACAGATTCATGGTTTTTAAGTTGATGATTTTATTTCATATACGTCATATACTAGAAAAGATGAACGAGAGGCCCCTACGACTCGCCTACCCTGACTAAATTTCTGCATACGAAATACTGCTATCTCATTCAAATGAGAATACCATTCATATACAGTTCATAAGGCTCCTTGCTTTAAACTGAAATATAGCGTAAGGTACTTGATAAAGGGTAATGCTTTTCTCTTGGTACTGAATCGTTTTAATAAATTTTTTCTCCTTGCTTTAGAGTATTCAAAACGATGAAAAACCTGTCATTTAATTGTTTTTATGAGTTTATGCTATTATTTTTTTATCTAAACCGTTAAACATAATCTACGACGCACAGATCTTCTTGAAATACCAAAAATTAGACATAATAGCTTTGGTATAAAGTCTTTATGTTATCAAGGGCAGAAATATGGAATTCACTTCCAACTGAAATCAAAACGGCCAGAAACACTAAATAATTCAAAAATTGATCAAAAACCTGGTTCCTCACAAAAATACATGAGTGCTTCTTTTGCACCAAAGGGCTTGATTAATCAATTCCTATGGTTCCCTAATTTTATTATGAATCAGTGTATAACACCAGGGGTGTAAAGCTGGGGGGGGCTTGGGGGGGCTTGGGGGCTCGGGGGGGCTCAGCCCCCCTAGTTATTTTTTTAAAGCTTTTGGGGGCTAGAGCCCCCCTAGTTATTTTGTTTATCTGAGCAAAAACACCTAGTTATTTGCTCAATCACTTAGGGTTATTGTCTCTCTTTCTCCCAAAACATGAATGCCCTTGTGATATCAGAATATTAACTATCCTTGGATATTTTTTTCGTTGCAACCTTAATATTACACATTGCTTCAAGGTTCAAGTCATTTCGGATACTACAGTTTTCGATAAAGTAGCTATTTTCGATTATCCAGCGAACTCAGGACAAGGGATTTTCGGATTTACAAAAACATATAATGGCAGCTTAACCATTAAAAAATTAACAATTATATATTTTTCAATTTTTCAAGACAAACATTCTGTTATATTAAACACTTTCAAAAAACGGGTCACTCATTGGCTTGCTACTTGATGCCTCTCGGCTCACACTTGTCAGCAGTTCGCGCGACCGTTTTATAAACTGTGACTTCATCTATAGAGTAGTTGAGGTTTTAGTGATTTTGTGATTACAATTGTCAGGCATTTTGACGATTGAGTGGTTTTTGCAAAGAAAAATAGAAAATTTGCTGAATAATCACTTCATGGCTGAAAATCCTTGACGGACCGGATAATCGAAGTCCGGATAAACAAGAGGGCGGCTAATCGGATAAATGCTGCAACTTGTGAAAAACAGCCAATCTAAGCCAATCTGGAAGTGGAATTTTGAAAATTTTCTGGGGGAGCATGCCCCCAGACCCCCCTTGTTGGACACACCTTCGGTGCGCTGTTCGTCTTCGACGAACATCTGCATCATCAGATTCGTGTTAATTATTTACTGAAGTAGAGCCCCCCCTAGTTATTTTTCCAGCTCTACACCACTGTATAACACTAACAATAACAAACAAAAAATAAATGTATATATTATATCACGTCAGAGGCGGACTGGCAACGAATATTCAGGGTTGCTACTTCCAGTAAAGGGGCCCGTACCTACAGTAGCTTATTTATCATACACGTTTACTGCTGCTAGCTCTTCCCTAAAAATGTCCATAACGATGCATTCTTGGCGTCGTAAGAAATTAATTTGCGACAACCCATCCCAACCCGAGATATTGTAGCTAGCTAACTCGATATTCTAAGTTAGCATAATCATTACTTTCGATGCAGCACAGCTTTTTTACATTACAGTACCAGAATACATTGGAGCTTAAGCTGATACTATTTGAGATATGCAAAATCAAAGTTCACCAGCATAAAGCCCTTGCCCAGAAACGCATTTTAAACATGTTTTCGAGAAGGGTAGGGGGTGGCAAGTTAGTGAAAAATCGCTTCAAAAATAAGAAACAGGCAGGCTGAAATGAAAGCCAAGTGTTCTTTAATAAAAAACGTGTAAATTTGGAGGGGCACAAATAAAAATGGGTCGTAGCAATGTGCGCCGAAAGCGCAACCAGACTTAGGGGTCCAGGGGCGTGCTCCGCCAGAAAATTAGGAAAATTATGACTTAGAATCGCTCTAATGACCATTTCGAGCATTTCGAGACCATTGGACTTCAATTTTCGTCGCACTTAAATGGATTTCTTCCAATCCAAAAGGATCAACCTTATCTCCCATGATTTCTAGAATCTATTTATTACCTGTTATCGAGGCTCATTGCTAATGCATAAAAATTTCTATAGATATAACATTTCCCGATCTGAGTTGCAAAATCTCTGTGTACTAAACCGCTGAACCCTACATTTTGTAAGCCGCACGCTGAATAGGGGTCGAAGCCGTGAAGCCACAAACCTATAATAGGCCCTCCTAAAAGGCTGATGCAAAATATTTGCGTTCACAATATCGTCTTCATTTCTATTAATTGTAATCTCTTAGCAATAATAATTCGTATGAATGATGAAATGACAAGTTAATTTGTAGAAATTTCGATTAAGGGCCCGGTAGCAAGAGGGCCCGGGTTGCGATCGCAATCTAGCATCCCTGCCAGTCCGCCCCTGTATCACGTTGTACTGGATGAAGAGGTTCAACCCAAGACTCTATACACCATGCTTCAATATAGTATTTGGAAGCATATAGCAATGAAAATGAAGATATTGATGAGATATTGATTATTCTTACGATTTTGATGCTCCAGGAGGATCAAGTAGTGCGATTGGATTCATGTCAACTTTTGCATCTTGTCCCTTTTTCTTTTTAAAGATACCCATGAAGTTATTGCCGAGTTTACCTGTAGAGAAGCAAAGTTATCATTGCTGAGAACAACAATATATTTTCTCATGTTCAGACAAAACCCCTCAATGTAAGCTGTAGTTATTTTTTTACTTTGAGCAAGAAACTTGATGGGGAAAGAGGCCCATCTCCCCGTGCAGGATACACCCATTTTTTATAAGGAAGTTCCGCTAAGGCACAGTAAAGAAAGTTCCTAACTAACAGCAAAATAATTTAACAAACACCACTGTCCTCCAGATGGTCGGCAATCTGAGTTCATTTGAGGGACAGGCCAGGTCCAGATGGCAAGGCAAAGGCTGAGCTACATTTGCCATATCGCAAAAGACAACTGCCTGGACAAAACGGTCCTCTTGGAATGGTGGAAGGGAACTGGAAGAGTGGGAGACCACGAACAAGGTTGCTCGAGGAAGTCAAAGCTAACGCTGCCTGCACGACCATGCCCAAATTCAATAGCAGGGAGAACGACAGAAGTGTCCTCCCTTCTATTGACTTTGCCTTGCCCTGCCGGAGCTGCTGAGAAGGATCAATAACTGGGGAGAATCGAGAAATCTTGCGTAGGGGTAGCAAGGAGTCAGAGACGACCAGACAGCAACTGAACTGGAGAAACCTAAATTATATATTACCTCGGCCGCATTTGCACTTTTTCATTTTTGACGCATCTCTTAGATCTTTGTGACAAAAGTTGCAATAAATGGAGACTCTAGAAAGATAAATAATATTTTAATCATCATGCGCTTTCCAAGCGGTGACAAGAATTCTTGTTTGGAATTTGTATCCCTTAAAATCTAAAGACCATAGCGCTTTTAAAGAGAAACAGTTGTTTTTCTTCACTTGGACACTATTGGTACATTCGCTGTTTTTTAATAAGTAAGGGACCAGTCATTAATAATGCCGGTGGGGGGGGGGGCGGCGGCGGAGGAAGTCATGGAGGGCTACAAAAAATTTTGGCCTTAAAAAGAAGGGCCGCAAAAATAAAAAGGTGTCTTAGGAGGGCTACAAAAAATTTCCACCATACGACATTTTTTGGCTAAAAATAGAAATTCTCCGACCCCTACCTGGCATTAATAATGACTGGTCCCTAACATGTAAGTACCTATACTATCTATAGGAATTACAGAATCTTAAGGAATCTATAAGAATCTATAAGATGTTTAAAATTGCGATAAAAGTGGAAATTTTTTTTGAGCATATAAGCTTTTCGTCTGATATTCCCTTTGTAATGAATCATTAAAAATGGAACAAAAACAAGTGACTGCGTCGCAAAATATATTAGGGTATGGATCGAAATGCGCAACGAGAAATTTGAAGCTGGTTTACTAAAATCAGCTCACACGATAAAGCGTGGTAACCAATTGAATTTTAGTTAGATTCCAAGTAAGAAACTGTACTCTTTTTGTCCAAACAAGAAATATTTCCACTTTTAGCTGCAATTTCTACCTACGTCAAGAAAAGTTGTGCCTAAGGGGCGAGGGCGATTATTCGCAAGATGCTAACCACCATGCTCGTCAAAAACAAACGAATGTTGTACCTTTGTACTTCTTCGGCATCTTGAGCGAAAAAGAATCCTCTTGTCCCAGTTTCGATTTTCAATTTCTTGTCTGCTGGATTCATAACGAAGCTGAAAGAAAAGTTCGAATAAAAATATGAGATGAGGAAAAGAAGAAGAAAGAAGGGCCATAACAACCTCGTCCCAAGCTCCAAATCGAATTTCCTCGAATCTCAACTGTCAAATCGATTTTGACCCTGGTACCGGCAACAAAATCTGCCAAAATACTGTCAATTTTGGCCTAGGCATCAAAACAAGATGTAGATTCCGAATGCGGATGTTCTTAGAAAGAAAATGCAAAGACTGTCAGTCATCGAGAACTTCATCGAGAACTGTCAGGCAAGATACAATATCTGTTTTTCTAGCCTCTATACCATTCTTAGGGCAAAAAGATACAGTGGAAATTAAGCAACTACTAAGCAACTTTTGCTACTAAAAGGGGGCCATAAAAGGCCCAAAAATAAGCAACTTTTTGAACTAGGCCCGAGCGAAGTTGCTTATAAAAAAACCTGCGTGTACAACTTACAATCTGTTCGCTTCTCCTGGCTTTATTTCAATTGCAATGAGCATAAGATGCAGCTTCTCAAAGCATAATCTGAAATGAAGGAAATCTTTCAAATCATTTGCCTCAAAATGTTTTTCACATTTTTGAGAGACGAGGGGCGGGAAGAGGAGCTCACCCTTTTTCTTAACGACTTTTCCAACCAGGGGGTTAAGTCATGTCACATTGTACCTTCATTTTTCGGGAAAACAAAAGTTTCGTTTCGTATATACACTCTTTTTTTTTAATAAGCAACTGTTTAATAAGCAACCAGGGCTGAGATTGCGCTAAAATTTCTGGTGAAATAGCTTTCTTTATACTGTATATCCTTGCAGACTTGTCAGTTACATTTAGAAGCCAGAAAAGAGCCAAAATAAGAGGTTTTAGGGGTACCAGGCATTCTGTGACGGCTGAAATCCTAGATATGTTAAGCAACTCTTGAGGGCTGGACCAAAGTCAAGATGCTTATTGAAAAAAAGTGTACTTCAGTTAGATCTAAAAATTCATCCAAGAACCTTGTCAATTTATTAACTAGAAGTCCACCATCTCTCTGTGTAATGGCCTCGGTGCCCGGGGGGAGCGCATTTCAGTAATTATTGTACTGTGTCGCGGGACAGGTTATCATTTCACTAATTTTACTCCAGGACATGGCATCCATTTCTGTCGCAAACACGGAACTTTGCTCCCAATGCTATCGTACTTCTATATTATGTAGAGTAACTTTGCAAGAAGTATTGCCTGTAAAATGTATTTGTTTATTTCTATTTATTTATTTATTTTACTGAAACAAAAAAGAATGCATCATAACTCAATAGGTTTCCCAATTAAATAACCACTGACGGAGTTTGGGAACTTATAGAACTGTGACGGAGTTTGGGAACTTATAGGACTCACCAAAAAGCAAATGATTTTGGGAAATGAAAATGGGTTTTATATGCCGATTTTCATAGATGATGATAATGACGAATTCATTTTCGTTCCGTGGATCGCAGGTTTGGAATAAACTAGAGCGTGAGGTCAAGCTTGTCCCCTCTCTGTCTACTCTTAAAAGTAGACGCAAAACGAGACAAAAAAACAGCCTTTAATTTTTTATTTTTAATCCTTGATTTATTCTAATTTTACATTGTAAATATTTATGCTATTTTAATCAAAGTATTCTAAGCATTGAAAGTAGATTTTCCACGGCCCTCTGAAAAGCAGCCTCTCTTGGTTGATGGGGCTACCGTGGCTATAGAATTTAAAATGAATGAAATGAATGAAAAATTGTCGTTGATGATGGCGATGGTGATGATGGTGATAATGCTGATTATGATCGCAGGCCTCATCGCCGCTCCTGAGCTATAATTTTCTAAGTTACGAATTCATAAAAAGGTGACTTTGACCTCAATAGCAAAAGAGTTATCATGTTAATTGAGGCAGAATGATAGCCTTGTCTTCACAGATAACATAATCAGATGGACTTAGGATGCCTTAAGAGCCATGGTTTGAAATCAAATTTTCGATTAACGAAGGCTGGGTCACATAAGACACTTAAATACGAGATAATAAACCATTTTAAAATTGGTTGATAAAAATAAAATCAGATGGATAATACTGCTATACTGTGTCATATCGAGACTTTTAGTCAGCGTCGTCTACCCAGTGGGTCAAAATCATTCTTTGAGGGAATGCTAGCTCCATATACTATTATTTAGAAAAGGATAGGCACTGGCTCAAAGACGCCCTTTATTATCGATCTTCTTTATAAACCCCTATTAGATGTCATAAGGGTTTTAGGGGCGTCTATTGCAAGTGGAAAGCACGAAAATGAAGATATGTAATGTTTTTCTCAAATAATTCATTTTATATGTGTGATACGCAGTAAATTCATGCTTCCTCTTTAACGTCCTCTCTTTTTCACGCCTCTGCTATAGAGAGGAGGAATTTCATTGACGCCCAAGGCGATAAAAAGACGATGTTCCACACCGTAAATGGCCCTATGGCAACAATTTTTCCGGGTAAAGTTGCTATATAATCATGAATGAAAATCAATGGACTTTTGCTGAAAATTATTCGGTGCCCATTCGCCTCCACAATCATTATTCTAGAGTTGATAGGTGCAGCGGCAAGCATTTGTGACAATGCAGGCACCATTTCAGTCAATGCAAGACGCAATATTGAAATTGAATTGTTTGAGGGGCGACTATATGGAATCAATACCAGTCCGAATATATTTGGTCCAAGACTGTAGAAGACATCGACGCTTATGTCCTACTTTGAGTTACTCAAAAGCTACCCAAGCTACCCAGTTTCAGTGAGATACTTACTCGGCTGCCTGTGCAAAGTTGAGGTTGTTAAATGAGTCAGACAACACTGCGGTGTACATTTCATTTGCCGATCCTTTCATATAAGCAACTTTCCATTGTTCGTTTTCATGAATTTCTTCTGCGATCTGTAACAAGAAAAGAAAGACAATGAATGTCTATGATATAACAACGAAGAACAAAAAGCAGTAATTTCTTAGCACACTCTCCTATGCTAAATGCTGCTAGAGTTCTCTAGTGGGCGCCTCTTTCAACATACATACCTAGTGGCAGTGACGTAACGAAGATGCTCAGGGCCCGTGGGAATTTAATATTACATGGGACCCTTATGCAGAGACGGCGAAGCAAAGTTAGCCCTAGGAGGAAGGGGGCCTGGAGTAGTGGAAACATTTTTTCAAAAAAACGTGGCCTTTGGAACCATGATCGGGATACAGAGCTCTCCCGAAACGTTGCCTCGATAAATATCAAAGGCTTGTCATGATTGAAGGTGCTGTGGCGTCGTTGTGCAATCCGGCAATCCAGTTAACTTGGGTGTAAAGAACTCAGTGTGGTCAGGGTTCGAGCCCAGCAACGGTAGCGTCACAGCCAGGGTCGAGGTCTCGATGTTCTCGATTAGTTAACCTACTACTGAAATCCTAGTGATTGGCGATAAAACACCATTTCATCCTGACCTTGATGATTGGCATATATTTTCGTGAATGGAAGACACTAGGATAAAACTTTTCACGCGAGTTTCCACGAGAAGCATACCACAGTTGAATGGATTGCATTACAAAAATTTAAACAAGGATTGCATTACAAAAATGCAGAATCAGAGAGCCGATGCCAATTCCACTGAGCCGAAGAACTCAATGAAATCGTCGATTAAATCTCCAAGTCATACATCCCAAGGCTCAGCTCCCGTTTGGCTTTGTGTTTCGGCTACGTTAAGCCTGCTTCAGTAACATACATATTGATAATACTGCAACAATGGAATACTCACGGTGTCACCACGCATTGCGAATAGATTTGCCAGCAATGTAGAGAAACCCGGAGCATGGCAGCTTTGAGCAATGAACCCAAGTTTTAACTGCAAAAAAGCATAGTTTAGTTTAGTATAGTATAGCATAGTATTAGCATACCAATGCTACCACATATCACTCTTTTTATAAGAACCAGGCAATTTTGATAGAGGCTGGCTGTTCTTTTAGTTTTTGCCTTTCTTTGAGCCTGGAATGCTCTTAATCTGTGCTTAATTTCTCGGTTACGTAGACAGTAGTACTTTGCAATGAATTTCTAGAGTGGTACTAGGTTTGTGTAAAATGAAGCTTGCTTGTCTATTTCTTCGTTCGCTTGCTTTTTTTTCATTCAGCCTGGCTGTCTCACTTTTATATTCAGCCGATATTCTAAGGGCTTATGAAAAGGCCAGCCTCAGTCTGTTCTCATTTTGCTCTTAAAATCTTGGCCGAATCGAGGCTCGTGTTCCAATAATTTCTTTTTCATGAAGAAAAGGTTTAACAAGCTCTATATGTCGGGATGTTCGTTATATTGGGGGTTAGCTACCGGGTTCTTTCACTATGGGATTATTACATCTTAAAAAGAAACTATTTCAATATACTGTAATATATTCTTACCTCATCAATGCAAACGATGTCGTCTCCAATTTTAGGGTTCCATTGAGGACAGTTCAGCAAATGAGCCTAAAGAATAAAATAAAAATTTGTAGCTGGCGACAAGAAACGATCCGCCGATATTGGTTGTGATCCAGTTCGGAAAAGGTGGCGGTCTCAAGGTAGAGGTCTATGAGTTAGGCTAGACACAAGATCGTAAATATTTTGCGTTTACCTTGTTCTTGTAGTTGATTAACTGAACGATGCACCTCATGTGTTCATTGTAATTTTTCACAGAAATAACCCTGTAACAAGAAAATTCCATAATATAGCTATAACCTATGGAAAACTACAATCTTGGACAAAATATACTGAGACAAATTTTTCTTTGAGATTGCCTCTACCCCTTCCCCCTGTTTCGTATAAAAAGTTGTCGCACTGTCACTTTCTGCATTTTCTTTGTGTTTCATGTTGTTTTCAACACTTTTCAACATTGAAAAGGGGGAAGACGGCAAAATTATAGAAGAATCCAATTTGTCTCATAATTTTTGTCCATGATTGTAGATGTTAAACACTAATTGACAATAGGGGCTGTGTATACATATACAAATTGGGTTCGTCTCTGCTAAGCAGGCCGTATGCGAAGCGATGGTAGGCCGCGATAACACCCCTGCGTATATGGATAGAAATAAGCGAATGGTAGGACTAGAATACGTGGAAAGGCTGTAGCCAGGTTCTGCTCTGTCGGCAGAAGCAGAAAATTGGCGTAAAAAACAGTCACGCTCTGGCTAAGAGCTTGTTTATGCAAAGTTGAGAGTTGGCATAGACTTCCAGAAGCTTGCAAGAACTAACGTCTTGTTGCTTCCATAATTAAACGCTGCGCTTTAGAAAACATTAAATTAAAATGACATCCTATCCTAGGATGTTGAAGCTCTTATTACTTGACTTTTAGGGGGGACGGGAAATCGAGAAAAGGAGTCGGGAACAGGAATCGGGGAATAAGGATGTACAAGTCATTACTAAAAGGGGAATGAGAACATTATTCCCGATATGGGTCCACAAATAACCAAACAAGATAGAAAGTGTAAAAATTTGAGCACATGGTCTCTCACAACATTATTTTCAATCAGATATCTCCAGAAATTTCCGTATTACCCGTATTCCGTATTTTAGTAGGGGAATACATTATAATATTTTTCTTAATTACTAAAAGGGGGGATCGGGAAATATCAAAACTATCAGAGACAATATGGATTTGAAAATTATTGGAAAAGATGGCAGATGCAAAGCAATTGGTATACAGTAAAAAGCAATACTCTCTTGTTTATTTCAGTTATTATATCTTATCCCCCAATTTCCCGTTCTTCCTATTAGTAGTAGCCTCTGTCGTTTTAAAATCTAGACCTCAACAAGACAAAATTCCTCGCGCGACGGGAATTCTAGCCCAAACGTAGAGCTCATTTGCAGAAACAAGTCCAAAACATGAATGTCTTAATCAGCAATCAGCATGATTAATCAGACGAATTAAGAGCGAAGCAAAACATGATTTACCTGAGTATGTTTGTCGTGTCTTCAATTGTTGGATCCTGGCAATTCTTGTTGCATAGTATAATAACAGCATCTGCATCTCTCATCTTCAAAAAAAGACGAAATCAAGGTTATTAGTTAATGATTTTACCGTTCATTTCATTCATTGGTAGCCGCTCAGTTTTCAAGAGGGGCAATGCATTCCTTGGAAATTTCGAAGACACTTGCTAGAAAACCTCTTGTTTTAATAAAATAGCCTTGAGAATCTTTTTGCTTTAATTAGAATCTCGTACACCTATGGGTGAAATGCCCCTCGATTTAGCAAGTGAGGTGACACGCCGTTCTCGTGTGGAATTTGATAAATGTGTGAATGTTGTTGTGCGAATGTTATAAAATTCTAAAGTCCCCCCCTCCCCACAGTACTGATGGCATTCCTCCACAGTACTGATGGTATCCTTCGACTGTACTGAATATCTTCCACAGTACTGACGATATGTCCCCACAGTACTGATAGTATCCCTCCACATGTACTGAAAACCCTCTATCCCTCCATATTACTGATGATATCTCCCAAGTTACTGAACAACCTTCACAGTACTGATGATATCCCCCACAGTACTGATGATATCCCTCCACAGTACTGAACACCTTCCACCGTACTGATTACTGAATATCCTCCAAAGTACTTCATAGAGGTTCCCCAAAGTGCTAACGCTGACCCTCAAAAGGTGTTCCTTTCTCTTTCAAAGAAAATGTTTTGAACGCATAGAGCAAGTAATTTAGCACTCTAACTGAAAATAAAATCTCCGAATCAGTTTTTAAAATTTCGTCAGCACCAAACATTTCTGATTCCGATATTTGTTTTCTATTGTTCATTAGGTTAGTGTTTTTTGTGTACAGATCTGTATAGCTGATTCTTTGTGTATTAAAGCAGGTGACCTTGTTTCACAATTGTTGCCACGAGTGATGTTCTTTCCACAGTTGATCTTTGTTTTGTAACAGTATTATTCGCCGTTTCAAAAGAGTTTTAGTGCAACGAAGCGATACGGATGGTTTGAAAGTTTAATACCTCAAGGAACACAAGAATTCATCAAACAAAAGGAGCAAAGATTACCATAAGTTAATGTAACAATGTTTTTCAGAGACTAATCTAAATTCTCAGATTTCTTCTGTTTTGGTGGAGATCAAGATTGAGAAAAATTCTCGCTGAAGACATTCGTGAAGAAATTATTGATCAAGAAAAGCAAAGAAGCATTTGAAATAAGGTAGCTTTATTTAAAAAAGAAATCCTACTAATTTTTTAAACTAAAGTTATGTATTTTGCTTTTTAAGTTCAAGTTGTTCACTTTCGTAAAAACAAAAGCAACCTGAATCGTCAGGGCAAGCCCTAAAAGTCAAAGTTGCGTAATACTGTTGTACTGTATAGCCTATAGACACTCTTTTTTATAAGCACACACGTTTTATAAGAACATCGAAGCTCGATTTGCCAAAAATATGAACAACTTAAAGAACATGTCAAGCCTCAGAAGAAAAATAAGAAACCGAAGGCGATTGGATGCGGAATAATAAAAAAAAAAACATTTGCGGGATGGCGGGATTGAGGTATCCTTTCGCGCACCATCTAGTAAGGTATCTGAATATTGAGCAACTCGAGGCCTCGATTGAATTACTGTAATGTAAGCATCTAAGAAGTCAAGCAACCAAGCTGTAGCATTCACGTCTAAATATATATGTTGATGTGAAAAGATATAACAGCCTTTAGGTAGCGCGTTAGGTAACGTGTTTATACTTTCTGCCTTGTGTTGCAGGCCTGTTTGTTGATGATTTTGACCCGTTAAGTCAAGGTATAAAAAATGTCCAAAGAATGTCCAAAAGCGGGATGTCCAAAATTTGAAAAAATATTTGACGGCTGGACAGAAGTCCAATTGCTTACTGAAAAAAATGTTGTCGAAAAAGAGGAAAGCCTTGGAAGAGGCCCCCGAAGCGGTTCTGCGTGATGCGTTATTGGACCATTTTTCATGCGTGATTTCGTGAAACGAGAAATTTTTGCGCGTGAACGCGTGAATCTAAACTCCTGTGTGTCGCGTGAGATGCTTTGGTACGGCTCGTGATTTCGTGATTTACAGTATTGGCGAAATTATTGAGAGGTTGCTTGAATGCAGGAATGCCCTTCTATCCATCAAGCATTGTCAGCTAACTATATTTCTGTCATTTCTCATTTGATGAACTAGTTAAGTTCCCTAACTTCTTAATTTTGTGTGTTCCCTCCTACAAACTCGTCCTGGAAAGGATTTTTAAAAGCCTAAACATCCTGGATATTGATCCTGCTCAAAATTTCTGGGAGCAACGCCTGAAGTTGTATGCACGTGAAAATGAAGCTTTATCGTGCGTGATTGCGTGAATCGTCGAAAAATTGCGCGTGATTGGGGGGCCTCTTGGAAAGACATTATGTAATGTTGTTCATCGAGATCAAAATACTAATTTCCATTATATTCCTTTACTGTTTATAAAGCCTCAGTTCAGCCGTTTTGAAAAAGATACACTCTTTTTTTTTTATAAGAAACTAAGATTTTTGGTCAGTACTCAAAGTTTCTTAGTTTTGGGACAAATTTGCTACTGAAAGTTTCTTAGCAGTTTCTTAGAATCAAAATTTTTAAATGCCAAAACGGGCAATTGACACTTAAATTCTACAAATAGAAGAAGCAATACAATTCACGTTTACATCAGCTGTTTTTTCTGTCAAAATAGGCACTTATGGTGCAACAGAAGTTTGTTTTCTTGATGCTTTATTTCTAATTCTAAAGATTCTTGAGACCTGCGAGTTTCTTACCATTTTTGGTCGAGTACTGAAAGTTTCTTAACCAATATTGATCTCAGTACTGAGTTTCTTATAAATGGGTTTCTTATAAAAAAAAATGAGTGTAGTTAAATATTGTTAAATTCGGGTTTGAGGCAACTGTTGCAATGAGATTTTTCAATGATAGACCACTGTCTCTATGACAATGCATTAACATTAATCCCGGATTGCGGCTGTGATTACTTATAAATAATCGAAGATTTTCAAAGACTTATGGTCTTCCACAAAGATTCTAGATTTATACAATGGTTTATGTGTGTTTAGGCATGATTGACTTTAGCTTCCTAGGAGGTCACTTGACATTTTTGTATTTGGGTGTGCGCATGATTTCTGAAATTTGAATGGAGAGCAGTTCCAATTTCAATTTTCTCGGTCTGGAATTTATTATTCCTATTCTCACCCAAGAGGACGCTTTAAAACCTCACAATAACGCATGTAATGAGGTATTGCTAGTCACGTGTGTGCCCCTTGGTGCTTCAGCAAGATAATAAAATCCAAGGACTGGTGTTTTCTGCCCCTTTCTACGCAACAAGCTGTGAGACATTTCAAAGCGACCCACATCTCTTCCCTCAGCGACGTTTTCTTTCCACTATATAGGCGTTTTCCACTTCACTTTTACAAAGATCACTCCTATCGGGGTTTCTGTGTGTACACAGGCCTACATGCATTCGTTCAAAACGCATGTGTAGAGTCAGTTCGCCGGGGTTTGAAAGTTAAGTGGAAATTACCCATTGGTCACTATTCCTCTTGGATAGCGATCTTTCTTCGGACTTGGGTTTCTTATTTGATTTGAGTGGAAGAGTGACTCCTTATTTGGGTGATAATAGGTCACTATCGATAGTTCAGTCCAGTTTTCCGATAACCTGGGCCAAGCTCATGACAAACTTCGGCTCCACCATTGTTGTTTCAACCCATGCCGGACAAATCTCAAGAACCGGCACAAAAGAACCCGGGCAAGGTCTTAGTTTGTCGCGCCCATCGCTATTTCAATCAAACAAACTCTTATTCCCACCACCACAGTAGTGCATACCCACCACAGTACGCAAAAAATATCACCACTGCAAGAAAAATAATCTACGACATCAAGCGTAATAGCCCACGACAGTAGTGCTTATCCACCAAAGCAAGCAAATAACACACCAAATTAAGCATCATAACCCACCTTAGTAGTGCGCATCCACCACAATACGCAAAAATACCACAACAGCAAGCAAAGTAACCCACCACAGTAGAGCTTATGCATCACAGAACGCAATTAGAGCTCCACAGCAAAGACATAACCCACCATATTAAGCATGACAACCAACCACAGCAGTGCGTATCCACAACAGCACGCAAAATATACCACCACAGTGCACAAAAACACGAAAAACATCACCACAGTAGTGCGTATCTACCACAGTACGCAATAAGATCACCACAGCAAGGAAATAACCCACAATATCTAAGCATGACAACCCAACACAGTAGTGCGTATCCACAAAATTACGAAAAAAATACCACAAAGTTCGCAAAAATACGACCACAATTGTGCGTATCCACAACGGTGCGTATAAATTCGCTAAAGCGTGGAGCAGGGCTTTTTCGGGGTTCGAACATTCTGAGGAACGGTTGAACACTCTGAAGAACGTCTTTTCTAAGTTTGCTGATCAGGTAAAGTGTGCATTATCTAACAGCAGTTTTACATTTGCAGCTTTCAAGATGATACTTGAGATCATATACGCAGGAGGAATTGGACTTCTTATATACATATTTGTCAATTACCTAATCCAGCTTTCAGAGCTGAAGAAATATCCACCAGGGCCAATCCCACTGCCAATTATTGGGAATATTCACTTACTTGGAAGAAAACCGCATGAGTCTCTCGTACAGTTGTCTAAGAAGTATGGTCCGGTGATGAGCCTAACTTTTGGTACACAGCGCATCGTTGTCATCAATGCTATAGAACAAGCGAGGGAAGCATTACTTAAGAAAGGAGAAGAGTTTGCAGGAAGGCCACAGGATATTCATGCAGCGTCGATTGTCACACATGAATATAATGACATTGCATTTGCTGATTATGGTAATGCTTGGAAGATGATGAGGAAAGTTGCACATGGGTCACTCAAGATGTATGGGGCAGGAATGGAAGATTTGGAGGGGAAAATTCAATTAGAGATTCAAGAGCTTTTTACTCGATTTGATGGAAAAAGTGGAACACCGTTTAATCCACACCATGATCTAGGTAAGTACCAAGGAACTTTTTCCTAAAGTAACTTAAAGAGAAAACATTAGAGATTAGAGGAGGGAAAGGTTTCGAACCTGCGCTCTTTGGCTTTGTACTCAACTGCTTGACAACTAGCCAGGCAACAGCGCTCCACAAAAAATGGTCTTTCCAATCGCTTACTTGATGGACCATCGCAGCCAACCATTGATACGCATATGGTTATCCTAGGAGACAGCAGCTCTTCACAGCAAACCGTCGCTTGGGAGAGTAAAGTTAAAGACGCAAATATGCGAGATAGCAGCAATAAGAATAGCAAAATCGTTCTTGCTTACAAGCAGTCCCTATATACAATAATTTCAAAAGAACAATGGATAATCCTTACAATGTGTCAAATCTTGTTAGTTAGGGTTGCCCTTGCTCCTAGCAAGCCGTATATCTTCTTATGGTTGGCTGCGATGCTCTCCATGCATTTACGGATGAGACGGACAATTTTAGACATTTGTACAACAAAAGGTTCGTGAAGAGCTTGTAGATCTGTTGGTAAAGCGTTGGTTAGCAAGAGGCTACAGGTTTGAAACCTGTCCTGATCGTATCATTATCTCACTTTGACTCGGATTATTTCTTCCCTTGCCACCCAAACAACCTACTTCAGCATAGTTTCAGTGGGTTGTCGATGAGTTCCTGTGTGATTCTGAAGCTTGTAGATGTATAATTCAGTTTAGTAGCTCAGGGACGCATAGCAGAGACAGTCATTTGCCTTTCGGAAACAAGACTTAGATGCTAATGTGCTAGCATTTTTGCTCGGCATTTCGTGTCTCTGCGAGAGGTATAAGTCCCACTAGTTCGACTAATCTAAATTCAGTGTTTAAATTTAAGAAATGATGTAGGTATGAATCCCATATAAAATCGTAATTTGATATTTTGATACTTTTAGCCGTTGCAGTCCTGAATATAATATGCTCGATATTGTTTGGCAATCGCTATGATGTGAACAATGAAGAGTTCAAGGAAGTTATTCAATTCAACAGAGACATTACAAAAGGGTTCGACAATGCGAGTTTCATTACGTTCATGCCTTGGCTTCGATTTTTCCCAAACGAGGGTCTGTCAAAGCTTAAACGAGGTGTTGAAACACGTGATCGTATCCTGTACAAAAAGATTCAAGAACATAAAGCAAGTTTTGATGGGGATAACCTCAGAGATCTAACTGACGCGCTACTCAACGAGTTTCAAAATGAGGAGAATGCTAACACGAAAGCCAAGATGTATCTGACGCAAACACGCTTTGAAAACATTCTAAGCGATCTATTTGTGGCTGGGTCAGAAACGACAACAACAACACTGTTATGGGCAGTGGTGTATCTAGCAACATGGCCCGAAGTGCAGCGAAGAGTATCTGAAGAGAGAGAAAAGGTCATTGGCGATAGACCACCATGTATTGCGGACAGAGGTAAACTGCATTACTTTGAAGCAACACTGCATGAAGTGATGAGAATGTCATCTCTGGTTCCTTTGGGAGTTCCACATAAAACCACATCTAATACAGAGATCGATGGTCATAATATTCGTAAAGGCACGCAGATATGGCTTAATCACTGGGCCTATCATAATGATGAACGGCATTGGCAAGAACCAGAAAGCTTCAAGCCAGAAAGATGGTTAAATGATAAAGGTGAATTTGTACCTGGAGCCAAGAAAAGTTATCTGCCATTCGGTGCTGGGAGGAGAGTATGTCTGGGAGAATCTATTGCTAAGATGGAGTTGTTTTTGTTTCTGTCTAACATACTACAGAGATATGAAATACAGCAAGTTCCAGGAGAAGGCCCAATTGATCGTGAAGGGGTGCTTTCTGTGACGTATTCACCAAAGCCCTTTAACATTGTATTGAAAAAGACTGCTTAATAAGTATAAAGGTTTTGTATGACTCATGTACATCAGATAGCACCACGAATAACTGGGTTAAAAATTCAGGACGTACTCTTCCTCTCTTAACCAACAATTTCTGCTTCAAGTAAAATTATTTGTATCGCATTCCCTTCACTTACTTGGCTCACGTATTTATATTTTCTCTTTTTCATGACAATTATCATTGACCTTTTAATTTTAGTATTCGCAAAAGCTTTTACCTTATCAAAATTCTAAAGCCTTAGAAACACTTCTATTATCATTTGTAAGCCAAAGGTTGTTCAACCTCGTCTCCGGGGTGAATAGGCCTCTACGTGAAACTCCGCTGTCCATATTCGACCCTGGTATCGGCCTTGTCCATTCACAATTTGATTGGCTGTTCAAACAATATAAATTTTAAGTGACGTCACAGTTTCTTCAAAATTTCACACCAAAATAGGCCGAAAACTATGTAAAAATCATCTATAAAAACCAAAAGATGATGCTACATGAGATATTGTATCTTGCCTTACAGTTATCAATGAAATTCTTTGCATTTCCTTTCTAAGAACACCTGCTTACGGAATCTACATCTTTTTTTTATGCCTAGGCCAAAATTGCCAGTATGTTGGCAGATTTTGTGGCCGGTACCAGGGCCAAAACGATTTGATGGTTGAGAATCGAGGAAATTCGATTTGGGGCCTGGGGACGAGGTTGAAGGTAGTTATGAAAGAATGATTGTATCCCGTATAAGGAAAACTTTTTTCGTTTTCTCATCAAGATTTGTTAACCATATAACTTTATTATTTGTTTACTTTTTCTTCGCACTTTTCGGTTTCCTTGACTGTATGTATAATGTAATCGTATCTTCTTTAAGGCTGACATAATCAAGTTGATTAAAAACAATGTATTCAGTGGGTGTGTGACTTATCTTTCTTCTATTCTCAAGCTTTCTCAGTCACTTCATGCTAGAGTTTTGCAATGTTTTTAGTTAGGCAACAAGCAGTAGCTACTGGTACTGACGTACAATCCCTGCCAAAAATAGTTGGAACGGGGCAAAATTTCATAATTAAAGCATGACAAACTGAGCTATAAGTGCTATCTCAATTTCACAGTCCTGCGTCTCCCCTCTTCCACCCTTCCCCCTGTAAAATGTTGATTTTTGTAGACAAAGGACTTAATTATGATATTGCAGCCACCGTTTTGCCAGCAGCAACAGAGTTTTAGAGTGAATCGTATCAGGGGGAGGGGAAGTTGGAGCGGAGAAAGTATGGAAAATTAAGGTAGCGTTCCAACTATTTTGGCAAGGATTGTAGCTATCACTCATCCACCACTGTACTACTCATGGTATCCCTCCACCGTATTTATGGTATCTCTCCACTGTATTGAAAATACACCCCTGTACTGATGGTATCCCTCCACTGTACTCATGGTATCCCTTATTGCTTCGACAGAGAATTCAGAAGCTGTTAACAAAAAAATCTTACCTTCGCTCTGGCACAGTCTCTGAAATTGAACACAGTGCCAATAAAATACGCAGTTCTTGTTGAGTATTTCTTCAATATTGCTTGAAGGCTGATACTTGGAAACGTCCTAGTAGGAAGGACACAACAATATCTTTACGAAATCTACTGTAATCCAGTAAAATCGACAGTGAAATTTCTCTAACAGTCAAGCAAAAAGCAACCGAATATTTTGAGGTTGCAATTTCGTCTCTTTAACAGTTTGGACATTTCGGCAATGCTATAGTTTTAACAAAAATATCAGAATCCCTTGGGCTCATATTCAATCTTAAGCCCTTTGGATGGGCTTATGATCGGGATGCTTATACTCGGGGGAGCTTATAAACGGGAATGGTCTTTTAAGAATCGAGTTTGGCCAAAAAATGGTCGGTTGTACGTGTACCACAAATGTTAGCTAAAAAAGTTGCATCAAAACTTAAAAGCTGAAACCATCTTGTCAATTGAAGCAGACGTTATGGGATGAGAGAAGCAAGACCAGAAGCCGAGGGAATGTAAGCGCAAGAGAATGTAATCTACGACGCTCCCTGGTTGAATCGAAATACTGTGCCGCTGGGCTGAAGTGTCAGAAACATTGCATACGCAGAACGCTGAAACACTAATGGAAATAAATTAATCAAGGAGGCTTATAAACGGAGAAGTTATTAAATTAGAATCGGGTGGGTTTATAGACGGATGGGCCTATAACCGGGAGATTACGATATTGTTGGATTGTTAAAACAAACAAAAATAATATAAAGAACGAAGGTAAACGTGAACTTACGGCCCAAGGAAGACAATTATCACATGAGCATCTTCTCTGTCAGGGTGCAAGAAATCTCGAACAAACATGGATACACTTTCCTCTGTTATATGGCCACATACTATTATGTGTCTGAAATTTAAAATGATATTTATGATTAAAAGTTTGTTTGCCAATAAATTCAAAATTAAATATGCATGAAAAGCAAAGCATCCAGAAATATCTCGAAAGCATCAGATATTTAGGCCGCGTAATCAGGGGTGTGGGAAGCTCCTAAAAAGTGGGGGGGCAACGAAAAAGGGCCAATTGACCATTTCTACTTTCGTGACGCGAAATAAAAGCATATTGCCGGAAAGCGGTGAATTTTATGTCAGAAGCACCTTAAAGCAGACAAAACAACAAAATGAGAGAACAGGCTGGTCAGTATGTTATGTTGAGGAAAAGGACCAATAGCAGGCTGTCCGCCGGATCCACAGATGCGTGTGTTGAAGAAAGTAGACATAAAGTGATTTGGAGAAACGACTTAAAACGGCACAGAAATACACAGCTTAAATATTCATAGGAGTGCTAATATTTGGCCCTGGCATTCAGGGCTTCTTCAGAGCGACGTCGTGTGATTTGATGGTGAAAGCTAGTAAGTACAGAGTAAATATATTCGGACTTATCAAGGCTGTTTCTGACACCGTATTAGACGTGATAGTCACCACTTATCATAACAAGCCTTTAGCCACATTTCTCATTGCTCGTTGATGGGAGACGGATCTCTCCCGAAACGTTGCCCAACTAAATGTCAAAGGCTTGTCATGATAAGTGGTGACTATCATGTCTAATACGGTAGTAAGTACAGAGTAAGACTAATAAACCAAGCAGTGTGACGTTGTACTATAAATAGAAGTGAGCAAAAGGTGTGGAATGTGAGAATAGAGAAAGACGTGGAATGATGGGGTAGGAGAAAGCTGAGTAGTTCCAGACAATGCTTTAAGCTCTTAATTTTTTGTAGTTTGAGCAGGTTATCGTGATCAATTAAGACATATATTATATAAGCGTAAGTTTAGTCTTACTTTCTCCCTGGCGTTGGCGTGAAAGATCTGTTATACTTTGTATGGGAACTTGCAAAATCCAAAATTGCAGGAATATAGCTTGCAAATAAACCCTGAAATAAGATGAAATAGACATTGTAGGTAGAGTTTATTAACCATAAGACACGTAGAGTTACTTTCATTTCGTATATTCAGCTGGATGTTTCTATAAGAAACATGTTTGGCAAAGCAAGATCTTTGTTTCACTTAGGGGTTTTGGAATCTGTCTACATCAAAACCAAAAGGCCGGTTCTGTGTAGGCAGAAAGAGTTAGTTTTCTCACTTGGACTCTTCAAATAATTCTATTGGTCTTCCCGCTGTATCCGACCAGCTGATTGGTGTTTAAAACACAATGCCAATTCAGCTTTTCGTTCTTTCTGATTGGTGCATGCCCTGAAACAGGTTTACAAGACATCTAGACTGAGAGACATCCAAATTCAAAAACTATTGAGAACTATACATCCCAATAATGAAGAAACCTCAGAAATTTGAAATTGGGAGAACAGTGGTGCAACAATGTATTTGTAATTATTTTTGGACCCTATGCGACTCTTTTGGTCTATTTGCTGTCTTTAGTTATTCACAAAACGACATATTGGGAAGCATACTTGAATTATAGGGAAGTTAAGAAGTCCAGAAGACATTTTAAGAAACTTTTAAACATTTCAGGATTACTACTAAAAATAGGG
>JACTAT010000037.1:8397006-8425718 GCA_014526335.1 Chrysaora quinquecirrha
ATTGTTTTTATAAGAAACTTCAGAAAAATTAGGGTGTGTTCTTGTAAACCTCCATAGCCTTCTAAATTTTGAAAAGAGAAAGCTTTCAAAAACAAAATCTATGATTTTCAAGAAACACAAATTCTGGAAATCTGACAAATTTCGCGCCAAAATTCTTGCTTTTCTCGTTTCGTCCCCAGACCCATTCGTGGAATGAATCCTGGCAACTGGCAAAATGGTAAAATGGAAGTTTGAATTGATGTTTTTGTTGATCGCTTCAGTAGTTTGAGCGTTCAGCAGTTAAATTCAATAGCGATAACTACGACTCAAGTAGAAGGTCTAGTCAGTAACCTTTCCCTTGAAAGAAAATTTCATGAATACAACTTCATTTAGCAATACTTACAAAGATGATTCCGTGATATAGAGAGCACATGCCGACAGGCTTGATATAAAAGACAACACAACCTTTGGAATAAAAATAAAACAGTTAGATTGAGAAGAACATACAAGATTCAATGATTAGCTGTATCTGAAGCTACAGTGCCTGGTGGATGGTTACTTTTGATGGATAAGTACATAATCCAGCGTTCTTGGATGAAATTACACCACTGGAGAAGGTCCATGATTTAAGGGTTTCTTTGGCAACCTCGTCCCCAGGGTGAATAGGCCTCTACGTGAAACTCCGCTGTCCATATTCGACCCTGGTATCGGCCTTGTTTATTCGCAATTTGATTGGCTGTTAAAACAATAGAAATATTAAGTGACGTCACGGTTTCTTCCAAATTTCACACCAAAAGTGGCCGAAAACTATGTGAAAACATGTGAAAACACAACAAAATGATGCTAAATGAAATATTGTTTCTTCCCTGACAGTTATCAATGAAATTCTTTGGATTTCCTTTCTAAGAACATCTGCTTTCGGAATGTACATCTTGTTTTTATGCCTAGGCCAAAATTGCCAGTATTTTGGAAGATTCTGTGGCCGTACCAGAGTCAAAATCGATTTGACGGTTGAGATTCGAGGAAATTCGGTTTGGGGTCTCGGGACGAGGTTGGTTCTTTGGATGCTCATGCCAAGGATTCTCCTCACAAGGTCCGGCCCTCGAGGTTTAATATCACATCCTCAAGCAAGACAAGTTTTGGTGCAGGGCTGTTCATTGGACATTCGACGATGGTGTCAAGAACGTAGCATGCGGTACCTGGTCGTTTGGCATAAGAGTTGCATAGAGCTGTAGCTTAATTGCTATACACAGTGGAAACCTTTTTGTCAAACTAACGTTTTCGTCTAACACTCCTCAGAGTATCAACGTCAGAAACAATCCCAAACAACTAAAGTGGTATATACCCAGGCGTGGATCAAAGTGCACCAATCAGAGAGAGGGTGAAGTTGTATTGGTATTGTGTTCTGAGCACCAATCAGCTAACAGAATGTAAATGCATATAGGTGACAAGAAGGAATCATACCATACCAATCCAGCTTCACATTTCTGATTGAGTCATCTCGATCCTAATCTGGGTCTCTATCCTGCCTTAGTAAATTGCTTCGGCCTGTTTCTGACGTTGATACTCTGCGGAATGTGACACAAAAACGCTGTTTGTCTGTAAACGTAGTGTAGAATACAGAATACGCAACGAATAATAACCAGAATTCTGCCCTCCAGCGTTTATTGATACTCCGAGGAATGTCCGGCAAAAACGTTTGTTTGTTTTAAAACGTTTCAACTTGTCATAGCAACAAAAAAGTGTAGAATACAGAATACGCAACGATTACAACCAGAATTCTGCCTGGAACGTTTACTGATACTCAGGGAATGTCACACGAAAACTAAACTTTTTGTAGCAACAAAAGCAAAAACAGTGCAGAATACTGAATAAGCAACGAATAATAACCAGAATTCTGCCTGGAACGTTTACTGATACTCAGGGAATGTCACACGAAAACTAAACTTTTTGTAGCAACAAAAGCAAAAACAGTGCAGAATACTGAATAAGCAACGAATACTAACCAGAATTCTGCCTTGCAATGTTTGAGCAGATACAAGCGCTCCTGCACCTTCTTTCAATGCAACATACCAACTGGCATCTTGTTCGTCATCAATTTTCTTTTTCAACTTTTTTGCTTGATCCATGGAATTGATATTAGCAACACTGGCAGTTCTTCTGGTTCCACGTTTTACAAGAACGTAAATCAAACGACCGATTAGCACTAGCACGAGACCACCAAAGTAAATAGCCGCACTTGCAGCCACGAAGTATTGCCATTTGCGATCATTGACACCTATAGGTGTATATTTATTGCACTTGGTTGCCATTTTAATACGTCAATTGCAAGTGCGAATTCAGGACTTCTTATGACACGCTTCTTGTTCTCTTTTATTTATCCAGAAAGAAGTAAAAAAGTGGGTTCAATTGGTGCGGTAGCAATCTGCACCGTCCAGCTTAGTATGACTTGATCTATTTTGTCCTTCAGCAGTTGATACTCATACAACTTTAACTCGATGCAAGATTGTCTATGTAAATTACATGCTCACCAGATCTTGACCGATTGTCCTTCTGAATTTAAATGGTCCTCAGCAGCACGTTCATTGTTTTTTAGAAGTACTCTGCAGTATGCAACAAATTTGGATGCTATGATAGACGCTTTGATAGATGATAGATGCTATGCTAAGATAGAAGTTCAACTTCTTACTTTGCCGCGTATGTAGGAAACCCGGTTCAGTGCAACCCTCCAACTACAAGCTCTCAAGTTCTATGTTTGTTATTCTCTTGCCTTAGAATGCTTTATGAACCAGACTGTTGTCTCGCTCACAATAGTCCTTTGGATTCTCCAACTGTTTTACATAGCCAAGCATATGTGTTTCTCAGTATGTACGTGAAAGTCAGAATAAATACAACACATGGAGAAAATTCAGCTGATTCCAATTCCAAATGTCCATTAACTAGTTCTGAATAGTTTCAATTACTTGGTAAGTGACACTAGCAGACTTTGGACTCTCGACATGAGCGGACGTTCCAAACATACACTCCACATCTTTGCAACTGTTTTAGTTAATAAGAATGAGAGCAATTCAATTTCAAAGTCGAAGCAAGATGAGACCGCTGCCTCAAAGTCGCACTTTTAATGAGACGCAGCTGTTCTGTAGCTTGACTTTAAAAGACGGTAATTATGCGGTCCTCTTATACAGAGGATTTTTCAACTTCAGTAAACTGCTTCTCCTGTAAACTATTTAGTCTTGTAAGTATATCTAATCGATGTTTTACAACTAAAAAAAGGAAAAATATATGAAAGCGTTAAATATTAATTATGTTATTGGTTGCTACGCATTTATCTAGCACATTCAGAGTTTAAAAGTCTTAATAGTGAATGTGCAAGCTTTCAAAATAAACAGTTCTTGACAGAGGGAATTTGGTGGTTGTATTTCTATGCACAATGTAGAAAAATTGATTGGTATACTGTAGTTGGTGATAAAACAATCTGATATAATATATAATGTATTTCATTTTGAAGTTTCATACATGACTACAGCTCATTTGCAATTAAAACACGAAGGACAGGTGGCTATATTCTGTATTATCTGTACAAGTACCGTTAAAGCCTTGGCCAAACGTCGCCAACATTACGCCCAACATTTTGCCAAACTTTCTTTGGATGTTGGCTGCTGTTGGGGTACAGGTAGCTAACCGTAGAAAACATTTCAGCCAACAATTATATTAGAAATGATAAATCATCTGGGTTAGTTTCCATGTGTTTTCTGAGAAAATAGAAGTTGCTTGCAGCTTGCTTCTTTAAGAACAAGAATGCTATTTTGCTTTGTTTTTCCGCCCTAAAAGCAAGCGCTTTACCTAATACCATGTGTGGAGCTATGGCACGGGTGGCCAAACGAAGCCAACATTCTGAAATGTTGGGCGAATTTTTTGTCCTGATCAAACTTCAGCCAACATTACCTTGGCTCACCGAAAAAGGTGGCCAAACACTGCCAACGTTTCGGTCAATATGAATGTTAGCCAATGTTGGATGAGATGTTGGCTACGCTTGGGCGGGGCTTAAGATTCGAATAAGCACCCAGCTTCCTTTAACACGCTAGCGAATCTATAATCACTACTGTGGTGGATAATCACTACTTGTGGTTGGTTACTATGCTTGGGGTGGTGGCAGTTTTGGCGTACTGTGGTGGATAATCACTGCTGTGATGGTACTATTTGCGTACTGTGGTGGTAGTTTCTGCGTACTGTGGTGGATAATCACTACTTGTGGTGGGTTATAATGCTTTATGTGGTGAATACGAAATCATAGCAAAACTCTATAGATCAAGCAAGAAAAAACCACAAAATCCACCACAGTACGCCAAAACTGCCACCGCCGCAAGCATAGTAAACCACCACAAGTAGTGATTATCCACCACAGTACGCCAAAACTGCCACCAACCCAAGCATAGTAAACCACCACAAGTAGTGATTATCCACCACAGTACGCAGAAACTTCCACCACAGTACGTAAATAGTACCACCACAGTAGTGATTATCCACCACAGTAGCGATTACAGATTCGCTAGCGTGTTTAAGCACCCTTATTGAATAAGCGCCCCCCTTGAGAGGAAACTTACTCTAACACTGGAATATTTGTTTGGAAAAACGGTATAAGAGTAAGAGCTGGAGAAGATGTAGAAACTAAAATTTGGGAAATGTCTACCCAAATTTTAAGGAAAAATCAATAAGCGTCTGTTTCTTCTTAGCGCCCACCTCAATTAAGCGCCTATAAGGCCCATGTAAAAGACATAGAATTTAATAAGTATCCAGGGCGTCTATTCGCATTATTATACGGTATCACCTTCGCAAATGACGCGCGTATTATAAGTGGCGCAAATAGCAAGATCGAATTTTTGTAGATTCTCCGAAGAACGTTTATGAGCTGTAAATTGGCAAAGCAATACGGTTTGATATAGAATGGATCTACATACCTTAAACAAAAGCAGTGTTGTGCTTGTAGCAATGGCTTCCACAGGAAAACCTCAGTGCACTGTAAAAAACACAAACATATTATTCTTCTGTATTCTTAAAATATAAAATATAGTCAAAAGTCTTCACCAATAAATAATCAGTGTTTATACTTATTTGCCGTATTGTAAGGTGGCATTGACTAAGAAAAAGTATAATATGAACACCAGACATTAACAATAACCCTGAAACAGATGGAAGACAATAGCCGACCAGTTAATTGATTGGATTTGTTTGCACTGCACCTGTAACTGTAGCTACCTAAACCATCTTAACAGAAACCGCTACATCATATGGCATCAGCTTGTTTGATTTTAATGCACTACAGTCCTCGAAAAAAAAAAACTGTTAAGACGATAAGTAAATTCTAGAGCCTTATAGATTACACTTTTTTAACAAGCAACTTGACTTTTGTCCAGCCCTCAAAGTTGCCTAAAATTTTAGACATTTCAGCCCTCAAAGTTGCTTAAACGTTGCTTAACATTTTTTGTACCTACTAACCACCTCTGACTTCACGGGTCAAAATCGTCATCTGTTAGGCCTACAACATGCCTTTTGGGAGACAGTAAGTGGAAAAACGTTAGCCAACGAACTTCAACATGCAAAACATAAGAACGAAAAGCAATTTCCTAACACAAGAAAGAGAATAAGCTTGGTTGTTTGACTTCTTAGTTGCTTACAGTAATTCAATTGAGCACTCAAGTTGCTTAATGTTAAGGGGTGTTAAGGTCAGTTCAGCCCTAGTTGCTAATTGAGCGGTTGCTTATTAAAAAAAAGTTTAGGGTTGGGCCCAGTATCCTTATCTACAACGCTTATTTGATTTCTGGATACAGATAATTATTGGTGAACAGCTAATTAACCTGAAAAGTCAATATCATCTAACAGTTTATCTTAACGCTTCACTTTTTATGCTCTGCTTTCCTTTAAGAATGACCAAAACCTTCAGTTGCTTGCATTTTTGTAGAGGAAATCATGAAAGCAATCGTGACAGTCATTAGGCATTAGGCATATGTGCTGGATGTGTATATATTACAGGGCATCCAATGCATATTTTAAGTAGAATTTTCTTAGAGATCAAACTCACGTATTCAACATTTTACTCAGCGCATATAAATAGCTAACCCAGGCTGCAAGAAAGAAAAATTGCCCGTGTTTCTTCTGTAATCACGTATTACTGTGACGCTTAGAAAATATGGGAAGGCGAAAGCAGCTATTTAGACGCAATCAATCGCTGAGTTTAAAAACATCATTTAAATAGAATATCCTACCATTTAGCAAATTCAAAAACTTGAGAAGAAACTTACGGAGGTAGTACTATGAAAATTTTAAGAAAGTTTTAGTAGAAGGATTACATTTTCGTTTCCATAAAAAGACGTTTAGTGTAGATCCTAGCAAAAAATAAGCAGCTCTCGAGCACAGCAAATCGTCTTGATAAACAAAAACAACGAAAACAACAATTTATGCTTACGTTACCTCATCGTTCGAAACGTAGCGACAGAAACAGGAGCAACAAAACAACGGAAGAAATCACGTTAGGCCACTTTTAAAACGAAATCACTGGACTGAGCAGAATGAATAAACAAGCCTGGTTGCTATAGGCCAAAGACTCAGCAGGTTCGATATAAAAATGCTAAAGAAGCTCTAAATGAAGGACATCAATACAGGATTTTATTGGTGGTAAACAATATGTTTATCTGAATCCGATTGAAATGAATTATTTATATGCTTCGATCATCACAGTGAAGATAAGATATCGAGTTTTCGATGCTAAAATCAAATAAAGCATCTAAAACTTATTCTAGGTACAAAGTTTCACTGGCCTAGCGATTGTGAAATTGATTTGATGATGTTTCAAAGTTCTCGATGCTACAAGGGCTTTGACCGTGAAAAGTGACTGAGGGTGAAACTTTTCACCCCAACTGGTCAAAGCCCTAATAAAATCGTGAACTTTGAATGCTCATAAAATCAATAATACAAGCGCTAGGATAGTAAAACTTTGCACCTAGACTAAGTTTTATTTTGACTGCTTAATACGAATTTCCATAATAGCCGTTCGAAAACTCTTTATCTCGAAAAGGCGTAAGATTGAAACAAAAGGATTTCCATAATCGCAGCCGGTTCGTCGAAAAGGTATTTTTCAAAAAATCATCCCGGCATAGCGGGACGCAAAACTACAGCGATTTCCTATTAAAATTTATTTTTTTGGATGGCCATTTCTCATATCTCAGCACATTTTTCATTATTTTTGACGCTCCTTCAATAAATGAAAAGCAAATTGAGAAATTCTAAAAATTGTTTTTTCACTTTCCCACTTTCCCTCGTTTGCAGCATGTTTATGGCTACCTACTTAGAATGTTTCTAGAAGAGTAAGGAAGAAGTAATGTAAAATTGGAAACCACGTGTACCTGAATTGGCCACATTTTGAATTTCGCGCTGCAGTACATACTTCCGGTTCGTGTGCATCTGGTCTGTGATTTCTTCCGCTGTGATTACGCCTCCACTGTTATTGTTCGGCTGCTTACTTGCATCATCGATTGAGAAATTGACCAAGAAGCCATGGCTCCAAGTAAAGGCTGCTCTGATTTATTCACAACAATACCAGAACAATCTGCAATAAGAAAATCAGGACAGCTTTCTGATGATCAGCTAAAACAGTATTTTGAAGAGGTATTTTATGTTTTTATTGGTTTTCTGTCGGTTACAAGCGGGCGGTGATTGCAAATCGCAGATAAGAAACGGATGAGCAAATGAGGAAGTAAAGTAATGGAAGTGTTATACGGTTTTATGCAGAAAGAGAAACTCAAATTCACAAAATATCCACAACTGTACACAGAATTTGGACAATACACCTTGACAGCAATGGTGGCAGAGCCAGCTTCACACCACAATAGGAGCTAGTAAACAAGCAAAGGGGGCATGTGTTTCAAGCTTCATATCAGAACTATTGTTCAAGATTTTATTCCATTGTCTGTTGAAAGAAATTTCATCTTCATGCTCCCCCTGCTTTGAGTGACCCTGATTCAACCTTTCAGTAAACCATTCATTTAAAATGCATTACACATTTTCTTTATAAGAACACTGAAATTGAAGAAAGCCAGGCAACGTTCTTAATTTCTTTTGATTTGAAGGCTCAAAATGTTCTTAACAGGTTCTTAATTTTCTTGCTTTTTAAAAAGCTGTCGTTTTTCAAATTAGGTGATAATTGCTAGGAAAAGGGACGCACGTGTAAAAATTTCACATTGTCACAATTACGGATAGTTTTCCTGTTTTCTAGAGTGGAGAACAGAACAGGAAAGCGCCTATCTCGAAATTCTAATTTTGTCTTGCTTCACAAAGCCATGTCATGTTCTTGGCATGTTCTTAACTTTTCAGCCTTTGAAGCCTTGTGTTCTTATATACTTTGTTCTTATAAAAAACGTGTAATCTACTTTTTTATTTGTGAAAGGGGTTTGTAATAGTGAAGGACTTATTCTCACCTGAAGAGCTGCAGCCTGCAATTGATGGAGTGAATGAGCTGGTAGAAAAGCTTGCCACCAAACTTTATGATGCTGGAAAAATTAAAGGTACAATGGTAAACTACTATTTGTACTAAAAACTAAAAGCTGAGAAATAGAGGTACTGTAGGGTGATGTATTATGTGATCATTTACCTTTCAACGGGAACAAAACGATGATCTACTCATATGTTATCTGTATTGTCACTAACTATTTAAGAGGTTTCTTTTATAAGGAACACTTTTATAAGGAACTCGAGGCTGAAAATTCCCAAATAATCAAGGAACTTTAAGAAACTGTCGAGGCTCGGATGAAAAACTAAGAATATGTTCTTTCAAGACAGGACAGTTTGTACAAATAAATAACAGAATAAAAATTTTCCAATCGTTCTTCCGGTAAAGACTCCATTTATATGTCAAGTTAGAAAATGAAGCGTTATTTTGTTAAAAAATTAAGTTAATCCAGCCCATCCAGCCTCAACTCAGACCAAAGGTTCCTTATAAAAAACGTGTAGTTGTAGCTAGCAATCTTGTGCACTTATGCCACCTCAATTTTTCATATCATACAAATGCAGCTACAGAAAAAACCTATCTAGCTTACGACTGACAAAACTGGACTGCACAGTGATTCTTTATTTCCCTTAATACACTTGACACTTCATAACAGCTTCATATTTTTAAGGGAAAAAAGCAAAAATATGTTATTTCAGACTTCAAAAGACTTTAAATAAAAGAAAATTCACATACGTAAAGAATTTAAACGAACTAAGCTATAGCTAACCACACCCACCAGACTTGCATTTGTTTGTAGCAAAAAGAACACGATGTCGTCAGTCTGACGTAAGAAAACATCCCGGGGGTTTTGTTTTGGCGGGAAAACTTCATTTTCCCCTTTGCCCCAGTCCTTTTTTCACATTGTCGACCAGAACGAGGACCAATCGGAGAAACAATCCATTTGAATGCGGAAACGCAGTAAACGCAACATACGTTCATTCGACTGAGAAGTTATCGAAAGGCTATAATGTTCACAAAAGCACCTAGACAACGTAGCACTGCTATTTCTAAAGATTTGAAACTAGTAAGAAGACTAACGAGCAAGCGCCGCAGCACACATAAATTCGCACTGATTTGCATTGCAAATTTTTCATTGCAGATAAATATGAGGACGCATCTTTCTATGAGCGACTGATTTTGCTTGAAAAACAATGGAAAGGCTCGCCAGTGTTGTTGCACAAAAGAGGGCATCTGCCAGAGGTAATGCGGATCGAGCATATAGCACATACGGTAAAAATTAGCTTAAAGGGAGGCGGATCCTTGTGTGGCTTAGGCTTTAGGATAGCTACATTGCATCTACTCTCTCACGGTATCCATATGTAGTGACATAAGGCCAGTAATGAGTTATGTTACACTATACAATTTTCGAGACATAAATTTCCCATTAGTAGTGGACCGTACATCCCCATTTGCATTTACGACTATATATTGCATTGGGGAAATAGTTCATTGGAGTCATAGAAATCTGCTGTTCTGAGAGATCCTGAGGTGGCTACCCGCTATGACAAAAATGCTGCGATAGCATTTCTACAACAATCAAATAGGGAGATACGGTCCTAGGAAATCCCCAAGAAAACACGCGTTCATGTGTTGCGTCCCCAGTGCAAAAAACCAGCTACATGATGCGACATTATTGGCGACAATCTATAAAATGTCACAAAAATTCCAAATAAATCAATTTTCTGCGACCGTGTTTCTTCAGGTTGTAGAACATTGTGTTCGAATATCTATCCCCTCATACATGTGCGACTTTTAGTTTTTACGGTCGCAGCGAAAATTTCTTATCATGTCCTGTCGTCACTTCAAGCAAAAAGTCGCACGTGCAGCCGTGACATACTGTATTTTTAGATTGAAAAAATATGTTACATAATCATTTATGAAACATATTATAAGAAAATATTAAGAAATTGTTAAATTTTACTTACATTTTTAGGGATTCAAACACATTTGGTCACACGAAAAGCTACTCAACATTGTGGAACAGTTTATTGGTCCTGATATTTCTGGGCATCCTGTGTGGAACCTTAGAACCAAGGCAAGTTCCTGAAAAAAGCAAATAAATAGCTAGTATATCTAGTAATAAATAGTAAAACGTCGCTATTACTGGTTCAATTTGTCTGTGTGATTATTGACCTTCTTTTCCCCTTCCTGAGCTTCTGGTGCTGTTCTACCGTTATTTGCATGCTGCTTCTATCAGTAGGACGCTTTTACAGGCAGTAGACTTTCAAACACCGAGACGTAAGAGTAAAAGAGGCATCGCAGGCACAAAGTGCAAAGTGCTGAGAATGTATTTTCGACATAAAACACACGTTTTTAGCCCTGTTTTATCTGAGCTCTTGGGGCTGTAGGGACGATCACCCTCAATGTCATATTAGCGCTGAAATTGTGTTACTCTTCTTATTTCGACTTAACTCACTATATTCATGAATACCGTATAAATTATAGACTCCTGGTAACGTGGAGACAACAGTTCCCTGGCATCAAGGTAAGAGCATAATTTAACGATTCGTCATTCTTTTCCCTAACTCATAAAACTATTCGTCGTTACAACTTGACGACTAATAACGACGATTACTATAACTACTACACGGCCCTTTCCTGCATAGCATCTAGGTAAAAGGTTATCTAACGAAATACTGTGATTCAACTGATTGAACTGGCTGTGACGCAACCGTGGCGAGAGCTCAAACCCCGGTCTCAATGATTCTACACCTATTTACTGCAACAACAGGCACATACGCTTATATCTTATCCAGAATCACTCAAGACGATATACCAGGGTTCAAAAACCACGCGATCTTGCGACCTTGGGTCGCGTAGGAAGTTTTGGGGAAAAGCGAAAAACGAGGAAGGAAAATATTTTCCCCAAAAATATGTAAGATCAAAAGAAAAAGGGATGCAATTGTAGTAATAAGGAAGAAAGCAAACTATTTAGTTCAAAATGACTCATTGGAAGAAAGGACTCATCCAAATAGTCACCTCGGTAGCAAAGTATATAACTTGTATATAGGTGTGCCCCTCTACTTTGGTAGCTATATTTGTCGTGAATGGCGAACGCTGGGAATTTTTTCCACTAGCGGTTACAGGTTCGATTGTGGTTTGGTACTTGCGGAAAAATCTACGTTATTAGCTTTATGAACAAATAAATTAAAGAGTTGATTTTCTTTCAGACAACGCTTATTTTGAAGAAGGATGTGACTCGATTCTGATTCCTACAGCTTGGATTCCACTGATTGACGCAAATTTGACAAACGGATGCATGATGGTATGTTCTTTGTACTATACTTAACTATACTTTACTTACTGTACTGTACTTTACTTTACTTTGTACCGAATTAGGCCTTCTTCCACTGCTTGCATTGAAGTCTACTATTTCACGTAGACAGTATGTGGATTAAAATTCCTTATTACTTCTAATAAGCGCCCAGGCGCTTAATAAAGGAGGTCGCCTAAAATGTTTGACAAACAATGTTTGATGGCTTGGCTGTTTTCCAAACTTAAGTTACATGACTCGATTTAAGGTAGCTTCTTATGAAACAATGAAACAATTGATAAGTCGCGACGACGCAAAGATATTGAAGTATTAGTAAAGATTTTTTCCTGTAACAAGGGTGTTCATAACTTCACGCTTGCGAACTATCTGCATGCACTACTTTGCGTAATACCGTTTACGCAAAAAATAGCACAACAGTTCGCAAAATATACCACCACATCAAGCATAATAACCAACCAATCACATCAAGCATAATAGCCCACAACAGTAGTGCGCATTCATAACAGTACGCAAAAAATACCATCACATCAGCGCGTAAAGATGCTCTAGCGTGTAACTTCCAACTAAACTTTATAGTTCTGATTCTGTCTGATGATTTTATCGAGAGGCGATTCACTTCTTGCAATGTTATTGTTTAAAACTAACATTCCTTAAAAATCCTTTTGTTTCAACAAAAATCTCGCACACGTTTTGAAGAGTACATTCCCTCTTCCCCCGGATGTTACGGCACTTAATCCATAAAGTCGCTTGCATCCACAAACTTGGAATCGAACTAGATGTAGAGTTTAGCGCTAGCATTATGGGTATAGACTTGGTCGTCTTTATGCAGGTTGCTTCTGGTGGTCATAAGAAAGGAGTAACTGCTAAACATGCTTGCTGTGCAGGTCCAACGTGGTATGTCGAAGTCGAAGAAGATGAGATTAAAAAGACGCTGGGTGAGAATTATCTTATCAAAGTTCTACGTTATATAAAAAAGACGGGTGTATTTCTCCTGCTACTTTATCAGTTACAAAGAGTAATTGTTTAGAAAGACCCTTTCTTTAAATCTTACAGCCTACATATTACGAGAAACGACTAGTAACTGCAAGAGCTTCAATACTTTTAAACGACTGATAATAGTTGACATTTCCAACCTAGTCCTTATGGAATGATTAATATAAAAAATATCTTCAAAGGAATTACTGTCCGACGCGGACAATTTTTGGAGAAAGGAAAGCCATTCTCGTGGTACAAAAACTTCAACTTTACTTACAATTTTCGCTTGCTTATTGCAAACTTTAATTAACCTCATAACTGAGTGAGCCATCACAAATATCTCGTTTTGGCAGCAGGGACGTAACTGCCACGCAGCATCCAAACTCCTAAAAACTTGTTGGAAGTGGACAATGTTTTGAAGCTTAACTTAAAAATCACTAACAACATTGAATTCGGGGGGAGGGGAGAAGTATAAAAATACACTGTTGCTATTTTTGCTTCTGGTCTCAGGAAATTTGACCAAGATTGTAGATAATGAGTACAAAAGGATCAATATCAAAGGCCTGCCATGATAAGCTGTGTTCTACTACACCGTTCTGAAGAAGCAACGAGGAATAAAATCAAGAACACCTGTTTAGTCTATTCGTTTAGCCCATTCAAGTTAGAACTAATCTGAACGAAGGACGAAGGTGGCAAAATGAAACTTACACTGACAAAGGAATCCTCGATCCCAAATGAAGGAATTGCAATATTCACAATAAGTTGCAATGCTGAAGTTCGTCATCACATATTTATGACCATTTATCGTCTAGAAAAAATATACATAAGTTAGCAGTTGCCACTAGTTGGCGTTAGTTCCATCGTATCGTTGGTTAACAATAACTCGTAATACCTTATAGTTTTCTGCTTATTGCAGTCTGATGAACAAATCTGACAAAATAAGATGGAGCTTGGATCTACGATGGAATCGAACGCAAGATTATAATTACTTCTATGGAGTTAAGGTTGGTACAAGTAACAGCATACAAATGCGTAAAAAAATGCATTTGTTTATTAAAATTTAGAAAACAAGTCTATAGGTTATGTTTAAAACAGAGAGTTATGTTGCCTCTAGCTTTGGCACTTCCATTTACTAGGGCAGGTGGGTCAAGTGGGTGCGAGTGCTTCCGCTCAATGGTTTGGGAGAATAACTATTTTCAAAACGATAGTTTTGGTCTGTTTTCCGTTAAAATTGATAAAAGCGGGAGCCATTGAATTTTGACTAACATGAAGAGTGCGGTTTTTGGGACTTTGATCCTTTATGAATTTTGAATTCAGAGGCTTATGATTCTAGGCGCTAAAAACGCTACTTTCTCAAAAAACGAAGACTTAAGAGAAGTTGATTTGGAAACCATTTTCTGTGCGAATTCTTTGAAATGTTCCAGCTCTGAAATCAGAAGAGTTTTTATTAATCTCTTCCCCTTACTTTCCAGGAGTCTATTCCAATGAGAAAGTCAGATGACAGTAGCTTCCATATTGATTGGTCGAAATTCGATGTTGACGATGCCCAGCATGCTGCAGAAGCTGCTTATGCTAGAAAGGCAGGGAAGCTCAAAGATCTGGTAAGCACTAAGATTTAAGTCAATAGCTAAAGCGAAGTATAAACGCACCAAACGTGGATGCTTGTAATGGCTTTGCATTTTTGCTTGTGATCATATTTTGTCATGAGATTATTTTGCTTGCAATCTAAGGAAGACAAAAGATGCAGTGTCTGAGCCTGTTTTCGATAAAACTGGCTGTCTGGACACTTATCCTCTTGCCAAACGATCAAACACTGTTTGTCAAACATTTGAAATTTGTTTGTCAAACAATGTTTGAATGTTTGGCCACGTCACAAAACATTGAGCTTTTCAAGCAATGTTTTGAAAAGGTTTAAAAAAATTTTGCTTGAAGCCAGCGAAAAATGTTTGATGCAAGCAAAAAGTTTGACGAACTACGTTTTGCGACGTAGCAAAACCGTGAACACGTTTTGCTTGAAAAACATCATTCAAGTGTTCAGCAAATACTATGTTCGATCATTTGGCCAGGACCTCCAATCAATTGATAAGTCTTATATTAAAAATCAATAAAAAGGTGAAAATCGCTGAAGTTTATTCTCGCGAACTATGCTGATTCTTCGGAAACATGAAAGTTTGTTCCCAAGAAATTTCCAACTTTGTCTCACTCGCGAAAGCTAAAAGTTCGTGTTTTTCAAGTCACGAAAGTTTGTTCACGCGAAAGTTTCTCTCCCAATAGTATGTACTGTATATTTACACTTACACTTTTGCCAAACGATCAAACACTGTTTATCAAACATTTGAATTTTGTTTGTCAATTCTTGACGGTTCAGTCCGATCATTTCACGCAAAAGTTTCTCCCCTTATAGTAGCTAATATGAACTGTATATTCGCATGTTTTTGAAGGATATCTTCTAATATCATTACCTTGTACTTTGAAGGAGTCGGCTACTGAAGATGAATTTGACACAACAGTCGCTGGACCCTGGATGACTCGCTGGGAGATCGTGAATCACAATCGTCATACTGCTTCATTCGAGTCTTCTGGAAATACACAGATGATTAAGCCATAGGCCAAGTTTCTGGCCATTACCTACTTTTTGCTGCTGAGCTGAATATAAAAATAAATCATACATGATTAGTACTAATACTTAGACTCTGGCTAAACGATCAAACATTGTTCGTCAAACATTATTCGTAAACTGTTTTACCGTTGGGCCTATTTTGCAAAACATTGCTCGTCAAACATTTTGAATTTTTTCAAAAACATTGCTAAGCAATTCTGCTTGTGAAACAGTGTTTTATCAACGTGGTCAAACGATCAAACATTGCTTGTAAAGCAAATCCCAAATGTTTGACCAACAATGTTTGATCGTTTGGCTGTTTGTCAATCATTTGAAAGTCACGCATAATGTTTGACCGTTTGGCCATGTCACAAAATAATGTCTGTCAAAAAATATTAAATATTCCAACAGCACTGCACAACTAATTTCACTTAATTTTGTTTGTCAAGCAATGTTTGTGACGTTTCCCAATGGTCAAACATTGCTTGTAAAGCAAATTTCAGATAATTGATCAACAATTGTTTCGTCTGGGCCTTAGAAAACATTTCTACAATTTGCGATTTTAAAGATTAGTAAAAGTTAGAAATTTAGAATATGTTTCAGTAATTTAATTTTATAGAGTCGAAATCTAAAGATTATTAATACCAAACTGCTAGAAGCTAACTAGTTTCCTATTTTATTTTCATCTACGTTTATTGATTTATAAGAAATGAAAAACAATCATAACACACTCACCGAAGTACCGGACCGAAGCAAAAAAAAGGCAGACACATACATGTAATCCAAGGCTTCTGAAGGAGCGCCGCATTATTCACGAAAGTTGTCAATTGTTATAAAATACAAATACTTCACATAAACTCCCGAAAACCCTTTTCTAAACCAGCATTGTATTAGAGGGGGGGGGGGGGGATTCACCACTTAAAGCCATTTTGAAATCAGATTAGCTCTAAATAGACTTTGTGTACTATATATTGTATGTATAAAACAGTGCACGTTATCCTTGGTCCTATAGCCGTAAGAGCGTGGCAGGAAAGAGTGAGGAAACTGGGAAGGAGATAAAGGGATACTTTGCTAACTAAACCTCAAAGCTTTCCTATGGCGTACCCAGGGTAGGTGCAAGGTATATGGCTAAAAGTACATACTACAGTGTAGCGAATTCTGTGGAGAGTATGCATGGCTGTCGTAGCTTATACCCAGGACAGCAAGGTGCATATTGTACCTATACAATTTCCATATTGTCTACTCAAAAAGTTCGCACTTGTTCACATACCAGCAGTGCTATAGCTATGCACAACTTGTAGCTACAACTTTCTTGCTACAGTCAATGAAGTATTTTGGGGACTTTTAATTTTGAGCTGTTAATTTTCTTCAATGTTCTTGGCATAATCTAATCTCAAGAAAAAATATTCATATTAACCAAAAAAATAAACTTATAACAAAACTATTTGGAATAACGAGCACCCTGCAAATTTTTCACTCTTTATGTAAGAGTTATTAGGGTATTTGAATTCTTAGCTGGTGGTTGATTACAAAAGATTGAAACTGAAAATTGGAAATTCTTCGCTCTCATTACCATGAGCAAGGTCTGTTTCGTTTTGATCAGCGATTGGGTTTCCTGCAGCTGCATTGTCTATTGGCTCCTCTGATACTAAATTTCGTTCTTCTGCGGTATTAGGAAGATCTACGAAGAGAGGTGTTTGTCAAAGCCTCATACACTACAAGTTGAAACCCATTTACCATAGAGTTTTAATCCAACCCCACCCGTGCTATTTTTCTGGTAGCCGTAGCACCACTTTCACCCGTGATGGGGTAAGGGTTGTGCTGGGGCTACCTTGTCAATGCTCAATTTCGGTTCAGCATGGCATGGAAACAACTAAGTGAGTTTGAATGGTTTGCTCTACAAGTCTTTCTCTTGTTGTTGCCGTTCCCCCGCTAATCAATTTCTTGAAAAATTTCCAATCCGTCGCTCTTATTAGGAACCCCCCGTTTATCAAGATTTTATTATATTGGTGTCGATATTTTTAGTTTAATTAACGTATTTCGCTGAGACTTCAGTCATCTTTTGGTACGAAATTTCACTTGCACAATCTAATTGTTTCTTAGAACTATGGATTGCCAAGCTTTTACTCCACGGCCCTGCCCGTTCGCACTGCCTAACAGCAGTTACCTGGTAAAGTTTATCAAACAAATTACGAACCCCCGTTTATTTTGACCCCCACAAATTAGATCCTGCATGCTGTTCCAGCCAACAGCCTATTCCAACCCCGCAGCAATAAGGCGCCTAAGTGAAGGGAGGTTCTTATATGCGGGATTGTACTGTACAACTATAGTGCACTAAATCAGGTGCATAACTTATGAAACAGCAAAATTCCTAAGATATTGGCTGGAAACCTGGATTTTCAAGCCTCACCTGTAAATTCTTCCATTTCAGCAAAGTCTAAATATTCTGCATTTCCATCAATGTCTACTAACTCTTTTAATTTATCGTTTGTTCTATTGTGTTGATCCTTGGAAGACTTGCATACGCCATAAATGTCAGAAGAATCTGAATCCTGCGAAGGCATGTCTAAAGAAGAATATTTCATACATTAATCAAATTGCCAAGTATTATCTGAATCTTAGCCTTCAAGATGCAGATGAAGGTGAAGGTGAAATGGTATTTTAGCGCTAGTCCCTAGAATCTCTGTAGGAGGTAAATCAATCGAGACCTCGACCGTGGCTTGGCTCGAACCATGACCACACTGAGCTCCTGACACCACGATTCAGCTGGATTACATCACGACACCACAGCACCTTTAGTTACTCACAAAATGAGCGATGAATCCGAAAACAAACAGGAATATAGTGAAGGTGAAGTGGTGTATTTGCGCCAGCTACTGGGATCTCAGAAGGAGATAAACTAACGAGACCTTGACCCTGGCTGTGACACTACCGTGGCTGGGGCTTGAACCCAATCTCCTTTGGCCATAGAGACTACAAGCTAGTTTTGTTAGATCACGACACTCCTGTTTTTAGCTGTTTTGGCTGCATGGTTCGCGAATGTTTACATCTATTCAAAATGCTATCAAAGACTTGAAAATATCACTAATCACACAACAAACGTCAGAAACAGACCGAAACACTGTTTAAAACACAATGCTAACTCTACTTTCAGATTGGTGACTTTCAATCCGCATTTGAAATTCCGCCTTAGTTTATTGTTTCGGTCTGCTTCTGACGTTTATACTCTGAGGAGTGTCAGACGAAAAAGCTTTTAAGTATGCCCGAAAATGTTTTCGCTGTTTCTTGCAATTTTGAAAACATATTAGATGTGAATAAATATTTCATTGTACCCAAGTTTTTAAAATTCAGACCAAAGTTCTCTCGATTACCTCGTCGCATCCTGTGAGCTGATAGGCTAATGCAGATTGAATCCTGATTCACATTTCTGATTTGGGCATTTTGTTTCAAATATAGTAGCTATATATTCCATTATATTGAAATGATTTGGTTTAATTCTGACGGTTATATTCTGAGGAGTGTCAGCTGAAAAAGCTTTTAGTGTCTTAAAAAATATTTCCAAACCAAGTTGGAAATTTCGCTTGCTACTCTAAGGTGCCAAATAAACGGGGGGGGTCTAATAAATGGGGGGTGGGAGCTATTTGAAAATATTAATAAACGGGGGTTGGGGGGTTAATAAACGGGTGGGTGAGGAATTTTTATACACTGCACTACATAAGACACTTTACTATTTCTATTATAACCTACACTAACTATGATTACACTACTGAGTGTAAACGTGTAGTACACTACTGAGTTTTTTCTGAGTTATTTCATCAAAAATAAGGTTTATGAAGCGTAGTTTACTCCTTTCACAAGTGAAATTCTTTCTTTCAAAATATTTTCTTCCAGAATTGATAAACGGGGGGGGATCCTAATAAGGTCCGTAGGGGTGGGGGGAAAAGCTCGAAATTAATAAACAGGGGGGGGGACGTTTATTTGGCACCTAAGAGTAATTTTGGATCGCTTGGCTAGGGCCTAACATAGCTTACACGTTTCATTGAATTTAGAAGCATCTGCAGTGTCTTTTGTTTTTCTCTGTTTTTGACTTGATTGCGAAGCAGTGTTGTTTTTTCGCTTTTTCTTTCCTTCGTCCGAATGCACCCCTGGTAAAAAAGAGAGACGATTTTAGCAAAATAAATAGATTTTGAGTAGTACAAAACTTTAAAATTGTGATAAACAGCGGAAACATTTTCGGTCATAATAGTATGCCGAAAATGTTTCTGCTGTTAACCAAAATAGATTTAAGACAAAAATAACAAATAGGAGACAACGTGCAGTGAAATGGGGTATTAAGGGGCCGATTATATAAGAGTTTTCAGCCCGGGCTGGAATTTCAGCCCGGTTAAACGGGCTGCAAACTCAGCCCTCCTCTCCGGTCAATTCTCTGCAAAATTGATTTTGTGATTACATGGGATAATTTCGGGCTGGAATTTCCAGCCCGCTTGAACGGGCTGAGATTTCTCATGTAATCGCAAATTTTTTCCAGCCCGGGCTAGGAACTCTGTTTGCGCAAGCCCAGTTTGACTGTGGTTTTAGTTTCGTGTCAAAACGTGTCAATTTTGGCGTCATTTGTCTTAGGTATTCGATTTCAGCCCGGCTGGAAACGTTCATTTAGTCGCACGCCAATTCCAACCCGGCTAACCGAGCTGAGATTCTAGCCCGGGCTGAAAACTCTCATATAATCAGCCCCTGAGGATCTTTGGAGAAGATCACCTAATAATACACTGAGCTCAGTAACGCCATAAGCAAGCCGGACGCCATGGAGCAATCAATGCAATGCAGTACATCCTCCATTAGCCGAACCTCGATTATCCGAACTTTAATTTCCTAACCCTTCTGTTTTGTCCAAATTAATTTCAGATAAACAAAATGTAAGCCCCACTACTTTGAATATATGTCTAACTGGTGTATTATTATAACCATTATATTAAATCCGTTTATCTTTCGTTTTTAACAGATTTCAACTTTTTTAGCAACAAGAACATTTTTCGGTTGCAATGTAGCTACTTCGCATCGAAAAATTTCTACTAATGTCGTCTGCAATCCATTTTAGCAATCCTTAAGTACCTGTGGGCGGTAGCAACAAGCATGATAGAAAGGTTAGCAAGTGAATTTGTCATCCTCGAATATGCGAATTTTTGGCTTATCCGAACGGCCCTCCGCAAAATTGAGTTCAACCTGTTCGGATAATGCACGATGTACTCTATTCTTCTTGAAATGGTTTACAGTTTTAGGGTAAATAATAGGACAATACATTTTTTATTCTTGTGCATTAATTGATTCAGTCTTTCGTTTTGGGGGGATTTTTGGAAATACCTCTGTATATAACCTAGATTCTGGAGCACGTTTCGCCAGTTTCAAAAGCCGTTTGATCTCCGAAAAAGTATTGTTATTACAAAAAAATGTGCAAAGAGATGGTGTTTATTCTAGCCTCTTACCCAGCATCTTTCGTTGCTCATTCAGTCGAGGCTCCATTTCCTCAGCAAACTTCAATGCAGAAACAACTCCATTCTTGTTATCTAAGGCAAAGAACACTGTATCTGTTCACCATTGCAATATAATATCAACTTGACTTTTGCGACAAAAAAATAAAAGACAACTACGTTAATATTTCTTCTTAGTTCTTGCCAATCAAAGTTTCTTAGTTTCTTCAGAGTATATTTAGATATAACTGCTTATAGCTTTCATTGTCTATGGAAAGACAGTTTAGATGGGTGGGGGTTAGGTTTAAGAGGGGGTATAGACGACGAGCGTTATTTATTTTAGGGTTCCATTCCAACCACACGAGATAACACAGTAGATAGCTATATATTTCAACTTTCAGACGGTCCCCTTTTTATAAGAAGCCCAGGCTCAAACCAGGAAAAGCTACGCTAAGGATATCATTCATACACCAATTTTTATTAAGGCACACATTGAATCGTCACTTTTTCAGATGATCCGGCAGCCGACCTCGGAAGGATAGACTGCTTTGTTGGCTGTATGAATGTGGAAGGTGGCCCTGACGGAATTTTTTTTCAATCAATCTTTATACACGAAAGTCTTTCAGCAAATTAAAATACATTCTAAGTAAATCATATAGATATAAATGGGAATACATCCTAACTAATTAAACCTAGCAGTGATGCTGTTCTTCCACGGGGTCGTCTTTGGTACCTATTTGTTCAGAAGGAAGTTTTTGAGTTTGAAGCCAGTTAGAGAATTACTTGTTCTAATACTGACTGGGATCTCATTCCAGACCTTAGCGGCAGAAAAATGAAAACTGCGTTTCGAGTATTCAAGCCTAGCTCTAGCCTAATTCTAGCCTAATTCGAACGCAAGAACTGCCGATCGCAAGCCCAACGTCCTAATCACTCGGCAAAACCAACTAAAAAAAGTGATTTCCTTTAAAAAAAAAATGTGTTTTGCTCACAGCTTTTGCCAACATAATTAGTTTTTGCATTTTGATTTTATCAAATTTTGTTTTCAGCACTAATTTTCAAAAACTTACTTTCACAGCACTCTATGATTTTCGACCATAATGTATTCTTAACCAACATTTTTAGATTTCCAACAACGAGAAGATGCCTGAAATGTCAACCAAAAAAGGAGCTAAAGATATATCAAGTTAAGTAAAATTTACTTTTAAATGCAATGCATAATCAAGCGATTCAATTTACCTTAAGTATACGTACTTTTAAGAAGTACTGAAAAATTTGCCCAGTATTGAAAGTCTCTAACAGTGTCTTAAGTTTCGTCATTAATGGCAGGCAAGATACTCAGTTCAATAAATTCAGTTCAATAATCAGTTTTTAACAAGAAAAAAGTGTGTTTTAAAGCTGGATTTCTGCTATAGTAATAATCACAATATATTAAATACCTTTTAGCACGGCTTAATGCAACGTTGGTACGTCTGTAAAGAGAAGAGAAAATTGCAAATATTCTGACAAAATTGTGAAAACAATCAAATATACTCTCTTCATGAGTTTCGATTATTTTAACTGCTGACTTTTTCACATTAACGATAAGAATTTAATTCAGGATATAAGAGTCTACCAAATGTAAAAATACATACCTTTGAGTTTTTTTTAAGGTATTTTGTTTCTATAAATCTCGAATAAAACTTTGAGAGCGTATGTTGAATTCAAGCAGATTGACAGTTAAAGTTTTTGAAACTCATGCAAAGGAGCTGAAGAAGTTAACAAGCAAAACAGGCCTTCCTTTCACCGCTAGTGACGTTGGCACAAATTAAACGCGCACTATGTAAGAATAACCCTATTAAACTTGCAAAAATTTACATTTTCGTACAGGCTCTTCAAATTACAAAGTCCTGCGAACCGCTTGATTGATACAGTCGAGGAAATTGCGACAGTGTTTGCGATTGCCCGACCAAAACTGGAAGCAATACGAAATATGAAACTTGATACAATCCTCTATAAAGCATATCGTAATGACTGTTTAAGCACCGTTGGCGTTTAATTTAACAATTGAATTTTACACTAGGAGTTTTAATTCGGGAAGGGTGTTTATAAGGTTGGTACGTTATTTGCCTAAAAGCCCAGACCGTTTGTTCGGTAGGTGCGCTTAATCAAGAGTAAGCGTTAATAAAGCATGTTCCTTGGCGTTTGTTCGGTACAGGACGTAAGACGGGTCATTAACGGTATTTAGATCTATGTTGAATATTATAGCTCTATTACCTATAGGTATACCATTGTAGAAAATATAAAACCATTCATTAGAATGAAGAAAAAAAATTAACTTGAATTATAGATCACCTGTCACAGTCGATAAAACCAACGTGATCAGTTCGCACGCAAGACAGTATTATGATCTCTTTCTCTGCTCCTTGAAACGCATCAACAGTTGATATCTATAAAAGATCACAGAACAATTTTCAGAAAAGCAAATTGAAAGCAAATGCAATCTGTAATCGTCGACAAAAAACACATCAGGGCATCTCTCGACTGATCGTCAGATTTCAAAAGGCTTAAGGCCTGGCTAAACTAGGAGACTTGTCGCGTGCGACAAGCGTGACTTGTCCCCTCGATGTCTCCCGGTTTAACCACCTCGGAAACTTTGTAGTGCGAGACAAAATTTGTAGCAAAAGACACGCAAAAGTTTCCGGGAGAGAACAGAAACATTTCTAGTTTCCGCGTCTCGGGGGACTTCTTGCTCGCTTGTTACTCGCATGTATAGTCACCCTGGGAGACACGCCGAATACATGTTCTTAGTTTAACCACAGCTTAAGATCTTCTACGTAGGGCACAAAAAAGGTTCGCTACCTTCCTAGGGACTTCTGTTGTAATTGGAATTGTAAATTTTCTAATGTTAATATTACAGCAGTGACATTAATTCATATATTAATTCACACTAACTTGAAGCAATTCCATAGATTGCATCAAGGATATTATTTATTGCAGAATGAGGACGCGCATCTGTTATAAAGAAGTCATGTTTTTATCAAGCTTTTGAATTGTTTGCTTATGTGGGTTTCACTTTATTTCAGCAGGAAGAGAGTTCTAGATTTTGGTCCCTTGTTGCAAACATCAGCAGCGATGAATGAAAAAGTTCCTAAAGGCTGCAATTTTAAGATTCTCATACATATATATAAATCCCAAATAATGTCCTCTTAAAAGACTAAAGGAATAGCTACCTGGATCGACCGGAGCTCTGAAGAAGGAACATTACAGCTACAAAGAAAAAAACTCAAAGTATTATCAAAAGATAAAGATCAATACAATGAGATTAGAATACAACAGGTAAAAAGGTATTGAATTCAAAATGCTATGTAGGTTCCTATAAACTCCTTTTTCTAATAAGAAACCTATAACAAAATTCAACTTTGAAGTTGCTGTTAAGCTACAGTTCTGTTTTCAAGTTTTTTTTTGAAAAAAATATTTATTTCACGAGAAGAACTTTAGAATCTTTCAAACAAAGAATTACCTTTTTTCTTGTAGCAGAGACGATATCTTCCACACTTGTGACTTATACTGAGTTATCACTCCTGTAGAAAATTACGTTACAGTACCGTGACATACACACTTTTTATAAGAATACAGTCTATAAGAATATTTAGGCTCGAAATCGCTGAAATTTAAGAATTATTTAAGAATAGTGCCAGGCTCATATCATGGAGACAATTTCTTATATCTCTGCGTTTTCACAAGGCATAACATGTGATTGTCGCACCGTATATGTTGAACAATACACATTGGACTAAATTGGTTTAATGAGATTGGCGGAGTCGAAATAGTACTTCTAACTTTAGATTGGGTTTCTTCATCCTGAACTGGTAAATGACAAAGATTTGACTTATTCCTCTTGATCTTCAGGCCGCTTGGTAACATTGTAAAAATTAAGAAAAATTTAAGAATATTTTTTAGGCTCAAAATCGAAAAATCATAAGGCACGGCAGATATTACGGTATTCTATGAAAAAAGTGTGTAGCGTAAAGTATCAAGAATAACTCAAATACAGTCTCTTTGCTGTGGTGTATACTTAATGGGTATAAGGCAATGGCTCTAGTCCCGTCGTCACCCGAACCATGACCTACAAAACGGCAGTCAACGTAGCTTCCCGTATTTTCAGAGGTTGAAAAGGAGTATCCAGGGTATTGGCTCGAAATAAACAAACATGCAAACTTACCAATCTGCGAAGATTCAATTCCAAACAGTAGCATCGAGTTTATGAGGAAAACAACGAATTTCGCCTGTAAATGAGAAAATGAATTGACAAAAAGTATTTCTATTAAAAATGCTAAACATCTCTATTCTGTGTTCCAGGACAGATACAGATACTGCTGGCTCCGTTAAACTGAGATTGAGGTCTCATCCGCTCATCAGCCGTTGGAAACATTCAACGTCAAATATATCACTTAACAGCACTGGGGATTTCTTCGCTGATGGATTGAAGTCCCAGTGATTTCACAATACCGGTTTTCCTCGATGAAGCCGTACAAATCCGTCTCAAAGGGGAGCAATTATTTGAACACTATTTATAAACAACCTTCTGACGAGGCAACTAAGAAAATATCTCTTGATTCAATCCATCAAGAGCTTTCACATACATTATCAAAGTAGTGTCTCTGACCAACAAGATGAGCAGCTCAATCCAAACGAGGGGCCATTCACTCCTTGAAAATCTCGTACGCCTTTGCTGGAAGTCCTATTGTTTTCTCGGAAGTCCTTTGAAAGTCCTTTTGATTTTAATGGAAATCTCGTATTCCTTTTTGCAGAGTGAGATGCCCCTCGAATCCAAAGAGGGGCTTTTTCGAGGCTGCGCGCTTATTCGATGAAATACAGTATAAAAGTTGATGTGAGATGGTCTCGCCATTTCAGTTTAAAAATATAGGAACGCTGAAATAGGCAATACCTCTTCTTCGTTGTAGTAACTTCCATCATTGCCACATTTCTCCCTGCCTTTTGAGACGTTATAAAAGCAGAGAGAATTCAACCAACTCTGCGAAAAGAACAAACATTATAAATATCTTGGGTAGAAAGGAAGACATTGCAGGCTGAATTACAAGTTACGGTATGCACGAACAACAGCTCAGCTTTAAGAGAAAATGTACAATGTAGAGAATTCAGGGCTTTACGTGGCCAAACAATCACTTTTCTTTTGATAATGACATAAATAGAGGTCATTGCAATTGAGACTGAGTAGAGAGGTAGAAATAAGAAGTATGAATGCTTATGAATGCCTTGATGGAGAGACACAGTTAGATAGAAAGATAGGTTATGTAATGTTGTGATAATTTATGATAATGTATATAACATGTGATCATAATTATGTGAATACAAACGTACATATAAACTATCAATCTAAATTGTACACAGATGTGATTACAGTTCAGATAGCGGGCCTTATCTATTCCTGTCACCTCAACATAAAATACAGTAGGCTTTAGGTCTTAGTCTTGACAAAGGACTTTCCGTTCAGCTCTCAATAAACCATAATCTATTGTTAGCTTCCCCATAAACCATTGTTCAGATACACTTTTGAGACATTTAGGAATAAAACGAGAATTCTATAAGCAGGTCTAGCCGGACCCTCTTCGTGAACAGCGTTATAGTCTGATACTTGGATACAAAAACAGGCAAAAATGTATATCATGTACTCAAGGGGCTATATAAATAGGGGCTCTTTTTTCTGATCATAAAATACACTGATGAAGCCTTTTTGGGATTTTAGATCATTCTATAAATGTAACAGGATGTGATTTTTCGGGATATGCTATACAGAACATTTTATACAATCTTTATACAGTCAAGAACCGTTGACAATCGCCATCTCAAACTTTTGGACGAAAGGAAAATTTTGTCAAAACAACAAATTTTAAAGATAGCGGATAGACATATAAATTCTGGGTGGATGAGACGAAATGAAAATCGGCTTGAAGAGGTAAGTGTTCGAAGAGGCAAGCATTTGATATAAAAAGGTTAAGAACTTGAAAGTTATAATTACAATCAAAGGAGCTCTCTGTCCTGCAGTTACACCATCTTTAAGCTGTCCTTTATAGAATAATCTAAATGAGAACAGAAAGTCCAGATAAGAAAAAAAAATGTATGTATCAATCAACTCTTGATGCTTAAGGCCTCATATAAACGTCTTCCCCTGTATAAATGCTTCCATCTAATTGAGTAAGCACCAAATGCATTAGACGGGCATTTTGCCTCAAAAACGTACCACGAACTATTTTTGAAAACATCTTCTTTCAATGCTTAGTGTAGATTTTAAGGCCTGAATTAAATGTCTCCCTCTCTGTAAAAGAGGCCATCCTCTATGAAAGACCAAAAACCGAAATTAACCCCGCGTGCATCATCAGATGGGCGTGCTGTATAAAAATGCATCAAGAATTATTTTCATACGTCAGCTTTCAATCCTTAGGGGCTTAAAGTATATTAACGCTTCCCAATTAGAAATGTCTTCCTCTATAAAAAACCTTTTAAGGCAAAACTATAGTTAGCCATATATGTAGCTATGTTAGTCTATGACTAAAGTTAGTATAAACTCACTGGTTTGGAACAGCACTGATCTTTGGGTGACAACGATACTAGAAGAAGAAAACTGCATCAATCCAGTGCAACAAATGTTAAAAAGTACAAAATTTCCTCGAATAAGCGCCTGCCTCGAACAAGCGCCCCCTCTGGATCGAGATTGAAAGGAGGAGTCAACAGACACTTTCTGCCTATTGTTATAGCTGCTCCTCTTTAGGACGGAGTTTTAAATAAGCGCTCCGAGCGCTTAATCAAGGAAATAAGGGATGCTAAATACAAGTCAACAGCAGTCAGAGGCAAATGTATCCTCGCACTCACTTATGTTTTAAGCACCTTGGAATCGGTGCACAATCATTTGTAAAGTTCTTTATCAACATCAGTTAGTATGTTTCTTAAACCAGAATCGGAGTTAAAATCTTTTTAGCTTGTTGGGAATTTTTACCCCGCCCCTAGACTCACGACACGAATCTCTAGTTTACGCTCCCCTTATTTCGATTTGTCACTCCAACACTGAGCGATTCTAGAGAACAGCAACAACAACATCGAGCGAAGTAGTGGGACTTATGTAGTCAGTCTACCTCGCCCCAATTATTCCATGCCTTTCAGATTCTACTCTAACCTAGTTTACCTCCCCTAACTTTTCGGAAGCATAGACTTGATGAACCAAGATGGTTGTCAAAAGTTGCTGACATTACTTTATCCGGACAACGAAAATAAACTCAAGGCAAAATTGGGTATAAATAGGAGAATGCGAATGAAACTAAAATTGAAGCATAAGCAATACCTGAGTTCTAAGCAGTATGGGTTGATGACCCTGCGAAACAAATTGCAAAAGAATTCAATAGCAGTAAAGAAAAATTATAACGAATTCAAAAAGATGACCGACGTGTACTACTATGCGGTTGTGACGATTGCGACGTCAATGCTGGAAAATATTCGGACCGAAGCATAACGTACGGACCGAACGTAGTGATGTCCGTACAAGAAGCTGAGGACCGAATATTTTCCTGCATTGACCGAGCAATCGTTCAATAAAGGCTTTATTATATGGTGTTAAAAACAAATAGAACATTTTTAAACTGTTTTGGAGAATGTTTACCCGAAAACATCATTTTTCAGCTTTTCATTTTCCCATCTCAATCTCTCTCACTTCATCAATAAGAAATTACGTGGCTAATATCAACGCCGGTTAATACAGCTTTTACAGACCGTTGAAGAACCAATCAGATTGCGCCGTTGCCGGTCCGAACAGCCGTATTTTCGAACACCAAATAATAAAGGTGGTTACGTGTTTGCATTCTTTTCTTTATTGGTTACAGCATCGAC
>JACTAT010000037.1:8426218-8448171 GCA_014526335.1 Chrysaora quinquecirrha
CGTACTGTGGTGGATATACACTACTTTGGTGAGTTATTATGATTGATGTGGTGGGTTATTATGCTTGATGTGGTTGTATTTTTGCATACTGTGATGGATACGCACTACTGTGGTGGTATATTTTGCGTACTGTGGTGGTGTTTTTGCCTACTGTGGTGGATAAGCACTACTGTGGTGGGTTATAATGCTTAATGTGTTGGCTTATTATGCTTGATGTGGTGGTATTTTTGCTAACTATTGTGGATTGCACTGCTTTTGTGCGTTATTATACTGATTGTAAGGCATTTTGTGTGTGAAGATTCACTGGTGTGCACGAATATAAATGAATTTGCAGTACAACTTAGTATTCAACGTTTCACGATAAGGAACAGTATATGGAACTTTCAGCCTTATTTTGTCAAAACATTGAAGAACTCTACTCAGACCAAAGGTTCCTTATAAAGGATAGTTCCTTATAACCAATAAGGACAACAATAGCACAGAACAACGACAACAACAGGAGAACAACAAAGGCTCTTTATAAACAATAAAAACATCTTCTTGTAGACCATAGAGGAACGATGGAGTATCAGAGTGAAAAAAGAGCCCTCAATTAAATCGGTCATTTATTACGCTCGGACGAGACAACACCAGCAAGGAGGGCACTCAGGGCGTATCTTGAACCCTTGAAACGTCCTCAAGGCGGAACCAAAGAAGCCTATCTTAGTTACACATGCTACATCTCATTATGAACGAGACCGACTTTAATTGTAACGATGTACTACCCGGGGGGGGGGGGTACTTAGTAAAGTTTGGGTACGGGTATGTGCCGCCCATATAGATGGGTTTTTGGCCCTGAAAATTGTCTAATCATGGGTGTGATTTTAACCAAAAACCCATGAACATGAACATATCTCCCCATCCCACTGATTCAATATTGGTTCGTTAGATTATTGCTTCCCGATGGAGAAAATAAGAGAACAACATTGATTTTGGGTGGAGGGGGAAATTAAGTGACCAAATTTAGGTAGCGATCAATTTTCAGCCAAATAGTCGTGCTAATTTTCACGAACCTCGTTCTGGTGCGAGGAATGGCCTAACAAATTTTCCCCAATACTGACCCTAAAACGTCTTCAAATTTGTATTTGTCGGTGTGTAGTATTCGAAATGTCTCAACTAAGTTTGTCTTTTTATTTTTTTTCAGATAATTTTTTACCCTGAATTTCTTTCATCAACAAATGCGCTGTTTCCACTGGACTACGATGAATTCGTCAGAGGATGTCATCTTGGAGTTTTTCCCTCTTACTACGAGCCGTGGGGTTACACGCCAGGTAACTCAATGTTAATTTGCATAACAACGGTATTTGGATGTCGGACGACCTAAACCGATGTTTAATGCCAAATTTTTTTGGACCTACAGTCCCTTAGAAAATAATAATGAGACCAGTTGGAACCTTCTCCAATTATGATTTTGCTTGTTTTTTCGAAGTAAACCATCTGTTCCCCTTCCCTGACAAAGCAATGTTGGTATTAGAATCAACTTGCACCTTGTATGAGATGCCTGTGAACCGAATTATCAACACAACATTGCTCTGTCGAGGGGAGGAGGGACGGTCTCAGAAGTTTTGTGAGGGGTTGTAGAACGTAACGATAGAACTAACTCCGACTACATTAGTTCCGAAAATTTTCGGACACTTTTAATTTCGGACAATTTGTTTGTCCGAAAATATTAATGTCCGAAATTTTAGGTAGTCCGAAATTTTTAACGTCCGAATTTTATTTTCACCCTTTTTTCTCATACTTAGAAAGGAGGCCTCGAATTTCTTCCTTCAAATCCAACAAATCATTTTCAATCGTAAGACCTAAATTTTGACGCGTTTGCAAATCAGTTTCAAAAGCGATAGTTTGAGTCCTTGTATGCTCATTAAGTTACCCAAGAATCGATTAGTGGAAAGGATGTGATTAAGTCTATTTTAATACGGTTAGTTTCATTAATTTTACAAAGAAAAATTCTAAACACCTAGCCTTTTCTGTCGTCCGAAATCGGAATGGCAAATCGTCCGAAATAGGTAAAATATCGTCCGAAATTTTTTGGTCCGAAAATATTTTGTCCGAAATATATGGGTCCGATTATTTTCGGAATTAATGTAGTTGTAACTGCTAACTTGTGTCGACATTTGAACAACTACAATGCCTGCCAAATTGCTTGGAACTCCAGATTGGTTTTCCAACTACCCGCAAGATATCCACTCCCCCCTCCGTAAACAATGTTGGTTGATTGAATGACACAACGTTTCCAGATATCGGTAAGGAAATGAACATTCAGATCACGCTGAAGCATTCTTAAACATTACAAAATAACATTGTTTCCGGGGGAGGGGGGAGGGGGGGATCGAGTCAGCGGGTGTCGCATAATGAAAAAGCCTGAACATATGATGGGCGTTCCAAGTTTTTCTGGCAGGCATTGTAGTCGGAGCTAAAACCAAGGTTATGTCGAGTGACGTTACAGTAGAACAAACGCCGACCTTTTGTAACTGCTAACTTATGTCGACATTTCAACAACTATTCAGATTGATGTGATATACAGGGTGGCCCAAAAAAGGGACCCCCTAACTAAATAGTTTATAAATAATTTATTCTTAAGTTGGAATTTCATGAAATTAATACTACATGATATTCAACTCAAGTGAGATATATCGAGTAATTATCATGATTATATGGGCTAGTATCTCTGAATAAATTGACTTTAAAACTTTACAATCCAAAAACGTACTGTAACAAAATATGCAACCTTATACCCTTACGTAATCCTTACGCAACAGAACAAAAAAATCAATAACTCATTCTTTCAGTCAAATGATATTCAAAATGTCCTCAATCCTGCTCCATACACTTATCTAATATGACTGACCATACATTAATGGTCGTGACAATTTCACGCCGGGATAATGATTCTCCTTCACGCACGATTGCAGTACAGTACGCAATGATGGAATATAAACAGCTGGTTTTTGGACATCATGAATTTGATGTCCCATCTCGCCGAGATGGAAGCTCTTATCACCAACATATTTCTACACGATATCGCACTTGACTTGAATATTACCTGATATTAATTTGATAAATTGCCCCTTGAGAAAATTGATTCAGAAATTATTTACCTAAGGGGTCCTTGCAACTTTGGGGCCACCCTGTAGTTTCAAGCAAGTTAGTTTCTGTCGGGTTTCTGTCAGTCAGTCAGTCAAACAGTCAGTCTGTCAGCCAGAGAGTCAGTCAGTCAGTCAGTCAGTCAGCCAGTCAGTCAGCAGTCAATCTCTTGGTTAGTTGGGTTAGTACGTTATTTAGTTAGTAAGTTAGTTAGGTAGTTATTTAGTTAGTTGGTTAGTTAGTAGCTATCTAGCTAGGTAGCTGGTTAGTTAGTTAGGTAGTTAGCTAGTTGGTTACTTAGCTAGCTAGGTAGTTGGTTAGTTACTTTGTTGGTTGGTTAGTTTATTGGTCAGTTACGTTGTTAGTTAGTCAGTTATTTAGTTAGTCAGTTATTTAGTTAGTTAGTTGGTTAGTTAGTTAGTTAGTTAGTTAGTTGGCGAGTTAGTTAGTTAGTTAGTTAGTTAAGTTGTTAGTTAGGTAGTTAGTTGGTTGGTTGGCTACTTGGTTAGTTAGTTAGTTAGCTAGTTAGTTAGTTAGTTAGCTAGCTAGTTAGTTAGTTAGCTAGTTAGTTAGTCAGCTAGTTAGTTAGTTAGTTAGTTAGTTAGTTAGTTAGTTAGCTAGTTAGTTAGTTAGCCAGTCAGTCAGTCAGTCAGTCAGTCAGTCAGACAGTCGGTTCGTCAGTCAGTCAGTCAGTTAGTCAGTCAGTCAGTCAGTCAGTCAGTCAGTCAGTCAGTCTCTTAGTTAGTTGTGTTAGTACGTTATTCAGTTAGAAAGTCAGGTCAGTCAGTTATTTAGTCAGTTGGTCAGTCAGTCAGTCAGTTACTTCAGTTAGTTAGTCAGTCAGTCAGTTAGTCAGTCAGTTAGTCAGTCAGTCAGTCAGTCAGTCAGTCAGTCAGTCAGTCAGTCAGTCTCTTGGTCAGTTGTCAGTCAGTACGTTATTCAGTTAGTCAGTCAGTCAGTCAGTCAGTCAGTCAGTCAGTCAGTCAGTCAGTCAGTTCAGTCAGTCAGTCAGTCAGTTAGTCAGACTCAGTCAGTCAGTCAGTCAGTCAGTCAGTCAGTCAGTCAGCCAGTGAGTCAGTCAGTCAGTTAGCCAGTCAGTCAGTCAGTCAGTCAGTCAGTCTGTCATTCAATCAGTCAGTTAGTCAGTCAGTCAGTCTGTCATTCAGTCAGTCAGTCAAATCAGTCAGTCAGTCAGTCAGTCGGTCAGTCAGTTGTTCAGTCGGTCAGTCAGTTGTTCAGTCAGTCAGTCTGTCATTCAGTCAGTCAGTCAGTCAGCCAGTGAGTCAGTCAGTCAGTCAGTCAGTCAGTCAGTCAGTCAGTCTGTCATTCAGTCAGTCAGTCAGTCAGTCAGTCAGTCAGTCAGTTAGTCAGTCAGTCAGTCAGTCAGCCAGTGAGTCAGTCAGTCAGTTAGCCAGTCAGTCAGTCAGTCAGTCTGTCATTCAGTCAGTCAGTCAGTTAGTCAGCCAGTGAGTCAGTCAGTCAGTCAGCCAGTGAGTCAGTCAGTCAGTTAGCCAGCAGTCAGTCTCTTTGTTAGTTGGGTTAGTACGTTATTTAGTTGGTAATTAGTTCGTTGGTTAGTTAGTTAGTAGCTATTTAGTTAGTTAGTTGTTAGTTAGTAAGTTAGTTAGTTAGTTAGTTAGTTAGTTAGTTAGTTAGTTAGTTAGCTAGCTAGCTAGGTAGCTGGTTAGTTAGTTAGTTATATAGTCAGTCAGGAAGTCAGTCAGTCAGTTAGTTACCTAGTCAGTAAGTCAGTCAGTCAGTTAGTCAGTTAATTAGTTAGTCAGTCAGCCAGTCACTTGGTTAGTGAGTTAGTTGAAAATTGTCTTTAGTTTTTTTCGTTTGTAATTGTGTTAGCTAAACTGCAGCTAATTACGGCCTTTGGCTGCCTTTCGCTAGAAATATATTTATTTTCAAGGATTTCATGCAAGATGCATTAATAATGTTTGGTGATGATGATTTGTAAGAATTTTTTTCATTCTGTTCCTAGTATATGTTCAACTTCTGTCAGCTGAGCCGAAGGCAACGTATTGTTCTAAGAAACAGGACGGAGCGACTGAGTGAATTGCTTGACTGGAAAAATTTGGGAGTCGTAAGTTTGTTTTACTATTTTCTTTCAATAACTCCAATCTTTGCCCTTGTTATCGTCATTGTCGTCATAATCGTCATAATCGTCATAATCGTCATAGTCGTGAATGTGCTGTGGTTCCGTGGTCTATTACATATAGGTAATTGTTTCAGAATGAACAGACAGGCCGAAAATTTGCTTATAAGTTCGTCTAGCAGGAATGGCAGTAGCCAAGTGATATTCTGCCCATGTTTACATTATATGGAAGCTCAGAAGCCACGATGGATTGCCAGTATCAGAGTATTACCCAACCTTGTCCCCAGGGTGAATAGGCCTCTACGTGAAACTCCGCTGTCCATATTCGACGCTGGTATCGGCCTTGTCTATTCGCAATTTGATTGGCTGTTCAAAAAAATAGTAATTTTAAGTGACGTCACAGTTTCTACAAAATTTCACACCAAAATAGGCCAAAAACTATGTGGATAAAGTAAAAAAACCAAAAAATGATGCTATATGAGATATTGTATCTTGCCTGACAGTTATCAATAACATTCTTTGCGCGTCCTTTCTAAGAATCTACAATTCTCGGAATCTACATCTTGTTTTTATGCCTAGGTCAAAATTGCAAGTATTTTGGCAGATTTTGTGGCCCGTACCAGGGCCAAAATCGATTTGACGGTTGAGATTGGAGGAAATTCGATTTGGGGCCTGGGGTCGAGGTTTAGTCTTACCTTGCTTCTATCGGAAGAAACAGTTTCATGGATGATGATTTGTTCGTTGAGAAATCAGTACGAGAACTTGACAGGAAATTCCTTGCAGACAGTAGCTGTTCTCGTTCATAACTGTCTTGCCCTCTCAGACGTGATGCCTGTAATCTCTGCCTTTAGCGCACGGAGATGTACTGCATCACCATTATCTCAAGTTCATGGATAGTAGGGATGAAATTAATCCATGAAAGCAGATGACCCTGGACTCAATATTTTGAGAAATACAGTTGACATTCGCTATCTCGACTGCCTGCTATCTCGAATATTCGCTATCTCGAGCGATTTTCCATTTCCCCTCGTGTCGGTATATGGGTCTGTATTGAAAAATCATCCGCTATCTCGAATCCCGTTATCTCGAACATTCGCTGTCTCGAACCATTTCCCATTTCCCGTGGAGGAAAAACTGCTCTTTATCTCGAACTTTACCAAATTTTCTGCTGAACTAGATAAATAGACAGGCCAAAAATATGCCAATAATTTCGTCTGGCGGGAATTGCAGCAGCCAAGTTTTCTAACTTAAAGTTGTGCGATCTAACTCCCCGTCCTCTGTAAAACTTCCCTTACCATTCAAACCCACCATTCCAATCCCCTTCAGTTAGAGAACGAAAAATGAACTATCTTTCATTTTCTGTAGTATTATCAAGAAGCTAGAGCAATGGCAATCGAAAAAGTTCATCCTGATAAAGCTCCAAAGTTACGTCTGCCGGGAGCAGAAATGGTTAGTCTGTTTTAGGTTCCCGTTCACACGATACCGGATTCATTTCATATCGGATTACTTTTCATACCAGATAGCCGTTCTTTTCACACGACTCCGATAGAATTAATGAAATCACTCCGCTCTGAAGCTGGTAGCTGGTGCTCAGTGCAAAAGAAAGTTTTAACGGGTCTGGTTGCTATGCAGTGGCATCTAAGACAATAGGCGTTACGATGTGATATGAAGGGGAGTGGAGCAGTGTGAGCAGAGCTGAAAATTGAATCCGATACCGTCTGAAGAGGAGAGAATTTTCATATCGGATTGGGTCTGGAATCCGATACGAAGTGAATCTGGTATCGTGTGAACGGGGCCTTAATGTTTTGACTGATCGCATCGCACCACAGATGGCCAAATGAAATAATCATGATTAATTTAGCCTTATTTGCGTTGTTTTTCTTCCTGAAACGTCCTGTTTTAATACAGTTATCTGGCTGCTGTTTAAGTGTTCAGAAGATTCAATTCAATAGCGATAACTACGACCCTAGTAGTAAGTCTAGTTTCACGCTAGACTTATTATCTCAGAAATCTGACTGCCAGTTATCGCTCATCATAGCCCAAACTTGTTTTAGCGTCCTAGCCTAGCAATTCATTTCAATGGACCTTTTCAAAGAGACCTGGTCGGCGTGGCATTTTTCTGGAAAATTTCCGGTTTGGGAATCACCTCCACGTGCAACGACCTATTGCAGTCGCTAAAGGAGAGGTACTGCAGAAATTTTACTTCAAATTCACATTCTATGAGAGTTTGCACTGAAAGAAAGGATTCAAGCCCCACTATATTTGATCAAAGATGCACTTAATGAAGTTTTTGGCAAATATGCTGCACTTCTTCTCCTAAAGCAACCGCTATTCCAGTCGTTGAACGCAGAGATGATTCCCTAGCTGAACATGTCTACCATTTTCCAGGAAAATGCCGCGCCCACCCAGACCTCTTTAAAAAGGTCACTAGGGATAACTACGACTCAGATAATGTCTAGTTTCAGGCAGAAATCGTCACAAAAAGGGCTACATTATTCATGATATTGATGCAATAGGGTCTTCTGTCATCGCATGCTAGAACGCCGCCCCAAGGGGGCACTCTTTCGTATTTTGACAGGGGTGTGTGGACAGTGGGATTTTCATAGGTAATTGAAAGTTTCGCGCCAATTTTAGAACTAAAACAAAAACCACCCAAAAATGGCTATTAAGATCCGGATTTTAGCATTTTCAACAACATTTTCCAGTCTTCGGCCGATTAATTAGAAAAATATTCATTCTCAGGTGACCTTATTTGAGAAAAAACGCACCCATTCTCAGGTAAAATCAAGGAAAAAGTCGCCCTTACTGGCCGCACATCCCCACTACCCAAATATTTCAGGGTCCCCGGACCCCCCCGGGAGAACCACCTGCTATAACGTCTATTGCTCGTTCACGTGTGCTTCGAGAAAGGCGCGCCAAAAACGCTCATTCTCTTTGTTCATTCGCTGATTTTCTGCCTATTTGTTCCAGCAATTCCGCTTTCCACGTCCTCCTTCGGAGCCTACTTCTCCTGCCCCGTCGCTGCTTGGTGACTCTGATGTTGAATCTCTTCACGATGAGGAGGAGAGTGAAGACTTTATAAGCATTCAAGAGAAACTGAAACGAGCAAGTATCAGTCAGTAGCGATCAACTGTTAGTAAATAGTGAGTTTTGCTGTTTTTTAATTCGAGCTTATGTGTTAACACGCAGTGACGTATCCAGAGTTTTTTTGGGACTACCGGTTTTATACTTAGTTTAGTGACTCCTTGAGGCACCACCATGGTTGGCGCGAACAGCGAAAGTGGCCGATCGCGATTGATTTTTTAAAAGAAATTTGGGCTGTATATACCTACATTTTGAGTGCTACAAACTCTTTTAGATGTTGGTAATACCATTCTGTGCAGTAAGTTTATCATATTCTATAGAAAATTGCAAAATTAACAACATACTGATTAAATGAATTTACAATTTTTCGGGATCAGAATTTGGGATCCCATACTTGTAAACCGGTAGCAAAACACCTCTGGATACGTCCCAGACACGTTTATATTAAGCCTATAATAACTGCTTCCGAGGGCAGTACCGGACAATATTAACCCGAAGCCGTCAGTACGAAACCGAGCTTGCGAGGTTTTGTGCAGAGGCTGAGGGTCAATGTTTACGGTATTGCCCGAAAGAAACAATTATTATATGGTTTATTACCCTATGGACAAGGCATGCAAAACACGTAGTATGCTTGCAGCCAGTACAACGAAGACATTTGGTGTTGCGTTCTAAATCTGAAAATTTCGAATGTTTGGCGTAATGAGCGGGCATTACCGGATAATAATGCCCTATCTTTACGTCACATTCGAACGTATTCAGCCAATCAAATTGCATAACGGAGTTGCTGCCCTGAGCATAGGGTAATAACCGTGTGGAATGCATAATAGGCGCGCGCACGGAATAGCTATGGATGGGTTCTTTTGAAGAGATTTGCTTCGCTTTTTCGATTCTACGAAGACGTGGAACCGAAGCAAAACAAAAAGAAATCATTGATTCGGTCTTTCAAGCAAAGTTGAAATTCCTAAGAAGTATCTAGCCCCTTTCAAGTAGCTGTCTCAGCAAACTTTGAAAATCCACGCAGTTAATCAAAATTTCAATCCAACAGCTCACAAATCTTGGCACAAATCTTAAAAATGTTAGCCTCGCCTCTTCTGCCGCCATTTTGGCGCGAAAATCAGACCCGACCCAGTCCTAAGTTATCACGCAACCTAACGTGGCACCAAGAAGCAACGAGAAACAGAATAAGTTCCAAAAAAACAAATAAAATGTGTTTCGCTTCGGTAAGCAATAAAAGCAAATGGCTACTAAAGAAATTCGCTTGATTCGGTCAGGAAAAGCGAAGTAGCTGCGCTACTGCAACTAAAAGAACGGTACAATGTCGAATCAAACTTTTGCTTCGCTCCAAAATAACGCACCCTATATATAAACTAAGGGCCTCATTTCCAAAAAAAATGACAATTGCGACGCTTTAACATTATAACTTCAGATTCGAATTAAGCGCCTTCATTTTTGTGTTGAGGGATATTTTCACACCTCTAGTCCTTACGATTTTGATCTCGTAACGATTAAATTTTGAAAATTTATGCGGGATTTCATTTTCGCCGCGCCGCGTCTTGATTTTCATCATATTACCTCCAGAGCGCCATTATTTTCATGACCATTTGCTGAGCATCTTATACCGGATTGAGTCCTTATAGTATAACTCGGCCTAATCTGATACAAAATTCATGGCGCGACGAGGCATGCCGGCAAAGTGTAACTGGGGCCGAATTTTTTGACGATTTATTCGTTGTAGCATATCATTCTTGGGGCACAAGCTGCAGGTCCACATCAGCTGCATAGCTGCCAGAACCCCCAACCTACTGTAACAAATCATTGCTTGCTTGCTTGCTTGCTTGCTTGCTTGCTTGCAACAATTTTTGCTTTATTTCTCGTTTGGCCACGTCACAACACAGTATTTGTTTGAGAGTGAGTTGAATCTTCGTCCTGCAAAGCATGCTGGTATAATTAGAGTGTTTGTTGCTTAGCTACAATTTTTAATATAGAATTTTTAACGCTGATGAACGCTGATTGAAAATGTTTTACAAAATTAAAATTATATGCACATCATATTTTCAAATAGAAATATATTGCTAGTTTTATTGATGCATTTTTTTTTGAAGCCGTTTCTGGACATTTCTTCAGTCAGTTAACTAGTTAGTTAGTTAGTTAGCTTATCAGTTAGTTATTTAGTTAGTTAGTTGGTTGATTAGTTAGTTAGTTAGTTAGTTAGCTAGTTAGTTAGTTAGTTAATTAGTTAGTTAGCTAGTTCGTAAGCTGGTTAGCTAGTTAGTTAGTTATTTAGATAGTCAGTTTCTTAGTCAGCCAGTTAGTTTGCTAAGTTAGATCATCCTTAGGTATTTTGTTAGTTAGTTAGTTAGTAAATCTATGAGCAACTTGGTATTTTAATTGTTTAGTTAATTGGCTGTTTAGTTAGTTAGTTAATCAATTTGCTAATTTGTTAAGGATGAAAACGTCGCAAGTTATTCTGAGAGATTGATAATAAAACGCTGTGATTTAAGCCGTTCCAATATATTTTGTCCAAGATTGCAAGTAGGTCATCAGTTAGTTAGTTATTTTTGATAGTTAGTTATATAATTGGCTAGTTAGTTAGTTAGTTAGCTAGTTTGTTGGTCAGCTAGGTAGTTAGTTTTTTAGTAATTTTGTTAGTCATTTGGTTAGTTCGTTAGTTGGTCAGTTAGTTAGTTAGTTAGTTAGAGAGTTAGTCAGTGAGTCAGTTAGTTATTTAGTTAGATGGTTAGTTCGTTAATTGGTTAGTCAGTTAGTTAGTTAGTTAGTTAGTTAGTTAGTAATTTAGTTAGTTATTTAGTTAGTTCGTTAGTTGGTCAGTTGGTTAGTAAGTTAGAGAGTTAGTCAGTGAGTCAGTTAGTTATTTAGTTAGATGGTTAGTTAGTCAATTGGTTAGTCAGTTAGTTAGTTAGTTAGTAATTTAGTTAGTTATTTGGTTAGTTCGTTAGTTGGTCAGTTAGTTAGTTAGTTAGAGAGTTAGTCAGTGAGTCAGTTAGTTATTTAGTTAGATGGTTAGTTAGTTAATTGGTTAGTCAGTTAGTTAATTGGTTAGTCAGTTAGTTAGTTAGTTAGTTAGTAATTTAGTTAGTTATTTAGTTAGTTCGTTAGTTGGTCAGTTAGCTAGTTAGTTAGAGAGTTAGTCAGTCAGTCAGTTAGTTACTAAGTTAGTTAGTTATCTGTTTAGTTCATTAGTTAATCAATTAGCTAATTTTGAGAGATTGATAGGAAAACGCTGTGAGTGAAGGGATGAAAAACTAAGCGAGTTTACTTTTGTCACCGCCAGTTATCATGTACGAATATATTCTGACATTCTCCAAAATCTTGACCCGCCGTCTACCCAAACACTGAAAAAGATTCTCTGCAACCATTACAGACTCAGAAAATCGACAAGATAATTTATGCCCCCATCCCTCAAAATTTCAGCCCAAAAAGCACCGCAAAACTGTTGTACATTCCCGTCTTACCCCGTGGCAACCCGGCGATTGTGCGTGATAGGGTAGCCCCCTCTTCTCACCCTACGGGACCCCAAATTTTGATTTGATTCCAGCTTGACCGATTGACCTTTAGGGTCCTTTAGCAAATATACTGTAGGGTTGAACAACAGACATTTTCTGGGTCAGGGCAACATTTTTCTGGCAGATGGCGGAAATCTTGAGAAAGGGAATCCTCTTCGCGTGCAACGACCTGCAATCTTGGACATAAATTACTGGACTTTTGATGGCACTTTCTACTCCCCCCCCTTCCCCCAAGATCAATGTTGTTATTGGCTTTGAATTTAAGGCTTGATGGGAGCAGGCGCATTCTTGCTGAAGTTTTACAATAGAACAACATTGACTGGTGGGGGAGGGGGGCAATGGAATATTAACATCGATCACTAACAGTCCGGATATATTTTGTCCAAGATTGTGGATTGATGTCGCTTCATGAGAGGTAGTGCAGCAAAGTTTGCTCCAAATTCACATAAAATTTGCGTAAAATTCAAACAAAAATAGTGACAAATTATCTGCTCATGGAGGCTTTTTTATAATTCATTTTTTTCCTTGTATGAGTTACTTGCATCTTGTTTCCTTCGTTTCTGCAAATATTTTCAACATAGATTCCCGCAGATTCCTTCTCTCCCTTTTTCTTCCATCATTCGTGAATTTGAAGCAAAATTTGCTCTAATACCTCTCTTTAAACAATCGCAATCATAAGGCTGAGGCGAAATATGAGGCCCCCCAAAGGGGTGCAAAATCCCACAATCATGCGTAATATTTCGACGATTCACGCAATCATGCACGATAAAACTTCATTTTCACGCGCGTACAACTTCAGGCATTGCTCCCCGAAATTTTGAGCAGGATCTGGATTCAGACTGCTTAACTTTGCATATCTAAATGGTAGGCTTTGAAAAATTCTTTCCAGGACGAGTTTGTAACAGGGAACACACAATAATGGACTTAATTAATTCGTCATATGAGAGAATGACAGAAATATAGTTCGCTGATAATGTTAGATGGATAAAAGGGCATTCCTGCATTCAAGCAACCTCTCAATTACGTCGCCAATACTGTAAATTACGAAATCACAAGCCGTACCAAAGCATTTCACGCGACACGCAGGAGTTTAGATTCACGCATTCACGCGCAAAAATTTATCTCTTCACGAAATCACGCATGAAAATGGTCCAATAACGCATCACGCAGAACCGCTTGAAGGGGCCTCAAATATTAGTATTCGGGTGATGTGGTTCTGTATGTATGAAAATTCAACTTTCTGTCTCTACTGTGGTGGATTTTTCGATCAATATATGCGATGGGAAATTCATTTAATGGAATCTCGTACACCCTCAGCTGGAATCTCTATTGTTTTCCTAGGAATCTTGCAAGAATCCCTTTGTTTCAATAGGGAACTCGTACGCTTGTTAAGGAGTGAAATGCCCTTCGAGTATACTATGTATGTTTACTGTGATTGTATTTTCACGGAAATATGTAAAACCCGGGGGGTACTTCGTTGTTCAAATGACTACATGTGCCGCCCAGTTTTTCCAAACCCACCCATGTCTACCGATAAATTCTGTTTCTCGGGGAACCCATGTATAGAAAAAAAAGAAATTTTTTTACCCATTTGTACCAATATCTCAAATGTTTGAACCCAATTTAACGCCTAAGGCAACTCTAAATGCGTCGAGAGTCATTTGTGCTGAAAACTAAAACGCATTTTTATCAGTCTTTTTAAAGCAATGCATTCCTTGTTATATATATTTTACTACCTATGTGTAGAGATTCTTTACGAAAAATCAACCCATATGTAAGGAAATTGGCGCTGAAAAAGTTACCCATTTGGGCGGCACGTCTAGTATAACGAACAATGGAAGTACCCCCCGGGATGTAAAAAACCCTAGTGTTTATCTCAGGGCTCCCTGGTTATCCACCACAGCACACAGTGCTTAGTATACTCCCGGGGGGCGAATGAGGGGGTACTTGACTATTTGAGGGTTTTGGATAGGGCCGTGCCACCAAGAAACAAAATGACTACCCACATCTAATTCATATACCAAATTCATGAAGTCCCCCATCCCCCTTCCCTGGGAGTATACTGTTGGGCTGAACGTGAAGAAATGGGGAAATGCAAAGTGCAATGCAAAAACACCAAAGATATTTGGCAGCCTGTATACTTGGCCGCAAATTTAATGATACCGCAATATACCATTGTTTTGTAGCTGATTTATACTAATTAAACATTTTTGAAATTGTTTGGCAAAATTAACAAAAGTAAAAAACAGTTTCAATTCCACGCCTTTTGGAAATAGTGGCCAAATTTCCCATGGTGCAATTCTAACTAGTGCCACTCCCTTTTGAGGTGCGCGGATTTCTTCAGTCGAGTTTAACAACTGGAAGCGAGAAGTTGTTGAAAAAGCGATAGAAAATATTAAATTTTAATAGTTTTATGTGTTTTTAAGCTTTGACAGGACTGAAAGGAGTTCATTTAAATAAAATAGAAGGATTCTGGTGTTAAAATGAGCCTGGTTGTCCTTTGCTTCCCGTGTTGTGTGGACGAACAGCCTCCCCCGGTAAGAAGGTGTCAAAAATGTCCTTCCTCGATTTATTTACACGTTTGCATTTCTTGTTTTATTCTCCCTCGCCCTCTCCACGTAATTTCTCCTTTTCTTCATAGAGACGAAGGCCAAAGATTGATAGGACTATGATAGGAGAGCCAATGGGTTTCAAAGTATGTTTCTTTTATTTCAATATTTTTTTCTAAATTCGCAAATGCGAAAGTTTGCCAACCAACCTTTTGGCCTAGGCCCATGTTTTGGCTGGCAGAAACTCAAATTAACCAGTTGCTGGTATTTTGGTTGTGAACGAATAAAGCTAACTTTAACAATTTTTTTGAAAGGAAAACTTTATAAAAAATTAATGTCATAATCCTAAATAAAGAAATGAGTGTGGAACCCACTGTTTTTTAGGCTTTTGCTTTGCACTTTTAAGAGACTTTGCTTGGGTGTTTGGTATAGTGTTTAATTGGGACCCTACTATTTTAGTTTAGCTTGTTTTGTTTGGTTCCTACTTTTGCTACAGATTATGGAACCAATACCAGGAGCAGCACTCATGGGGTAGACTAGAGGGATGTTTCCACCCCCAAATTTTCCTTTCGAGGGGACCTTGTATCTTTCCCAGGCTGCATACCATGTACTTAGGCCCAAAGATCTTCGGTGTGGACGAAGGATTTTTTTGGCATATTGGCGTGAGAAATGGAAAATAACAATAGAAACTGTGGTGAGAGTGTCTAAAAATAAAAATTTCTATTGTTTTCTGGCATAGGTTTCCTGAACGTTGGCATACTTTCTGCGTAATGTTTACATGGAATGCATCCAGGGTATCTACCCTGAGAAATTTTCATTTTTGAGTTGATTTAAGTGGTCGTTTTTGTCCCAATTTATTGGAAATTTATATATGAGAATATATGATAGTAGATACTTGCAGCTAACAAAACATTACATATAACAAGTTAAGCAAACCATGGGACCAGTTTTTTTACTGACATATTCTTAATAGGGTCTTGAGTTGATAATTTCATTTTCAAGTTCTTTTGCTCTTCATTGACCGTTTCATCTCTGCCAAAATCAGGATACTTTCTTCCATATCATCCAAGAAAGGGTGTTTCTCCTCATTAAAGGGCATTTTCCAACATTATTAAGACCCCTGCCCACCAACTTTAGCCCCCTTCACTCGTTACTCCAGCTCACATTTGCACCAGCTCTGCCTAATACAATAAAGCTAATTAAGATAAATCTCAAGGGGAAAGCTAATACGACAATAGACCTTGAAAGGCAAGGGATCTTTCAGAGAAAAGGAATAGTTAGCTTTTAGGAAGAAAGCAATTTGCTGCCTTCTCAAAGAGAAATTAAAAAGCCATTAACACCCACAAGATACCTAAAATTAAGGGGACAGACCTTTCCCGTGAACGGCTGTGATTATGGAAATTTTTCATGATTTTGAGAAAAAGAGTTTTTGATGCCCCATTCATATTAAGCAGCCAAAATTTAGTCTAGGTGCAAAGTTTTATTATCAACTGTAAGAGTTGGTATTATTGATTTAATGGGCATTTAAAATTTATGATTTGTTAGAGCTTTGACCAGTCAGGTTAAAATGTTTCTTGTCAACTCGCCCCACTACCAACTTTTTTATGTCAACTCGCCCCACTTCCAAAGTCAAGTCGTCAACCTTCAAAGTCAACTCGCCCCATCTCAATAGTCAATTTGCCCCCACTGAACTATAAATTTTTAACATTTGGGCTCTGCCCAAAAGCCCCCTGTTATCACATTGATAGATTCACACAATTTTGTTGTTTTTATCATTTATTTAATGGTGGGGCTATTGACTGGCTTGACCATGTTAAGGCAGGGCAAGTTAGTAGTGGGGCAAGTTGACCTGTGACGGGGTAAAAAGTTTCACCCCCTGTCACTTTTCACAGCCAAAACTCACATAGAATCAGGAACTTTGAAGGCTTATAGCATTGAAAGCACAAGAACTAGGACAGTGAAACTTTTCTTAAAAACTCAGTTTTAGATGCTTTTTGTGATTTTAGCATTAGAAACTCGATTTCTTGAAGCTTTGGAGCATTTTAATATCAGTAACCTTTCATTGAAAAGGTCTGTAGAAGAACAAAAAATGCCTAAAACTGGCAGCAAAAATTCAGTATTCGTACAGCTGTGTAAACAAACAAATGCGGCCACCTTGGAAATCTCTTCATGCAACACAAACACTCTTTTGAATTCCATTCCGGCTGTGTCAACAAATCTTAACAAGGACATTTAAAATTAAAGTCAACATGTGAAAATGACCTAAAGGCCCGGTACGATTACATTTTGTCCAGGCCCAGTTGCCTCTCGACCCTGTCCACAGCACTCGAAGGGTTAAATGAATGCCGCAAAAAAGTGTTAAAAATTTCTATTTATTGACTCAGAATGTAATTTTTTCCCTTCTTTCCAGCACACCGGCCATATTGGCTCTGGAGAACTAGCAACTGGATTTGATGTAAGAATGGGTTTACTCTTTTTTAAGTCATTTACAATACAGAATACACCTTTTCAACGAAAAGGCCCTCTGGATTGAATTTTTTTGAAATGTCAAGAAAGGATCAGCATTATATTTTCTCATTGGCTTTTATTGAAATTTCAAGGGATTGAATTAGACCGAGACAAAAAGAAGCAATTGTCCCCCTGTTGGAAAATGTCAACTGTATATATTTCTCATTAGTTTTCTTGAAATTTCAAGGGGTTGAATTAGAAAGAGATTAAGTGAAGCAGCTAATTACTGACCCCCTGGCAGAAAAGATCAACTGTATTTATTTCTCATTAGTTTTCTTGAAATTTCAGGGGGTTGACTTAGAAAGAGATTAAAAGAAGCAGCTAATTACTGACCCCCTGGCAGAAAAGATCAACTGTATATATTTCTCATAAATTTTCTTGAAATTTCAGGGGGTTGACTGACTAAGACAGACAAAAAGAAGCAACTGTCCCCCTGTTGGAAAATGTCAACTGTATATATTTCTCATTAGTTTTCTTGAAATTTCAGGGGTTGACATAGAATGAGATTAAAAGAAGCAGCTAATTACTGACCCCCTTGCAGAAAATATCAACTGTATATATTTCTCAAAAATTTTCTTGAAATTTCAGGGGGTTGACTGACTAAGACAGACAAAAAGAAGCAACTGTCCCCCTGTTGGAAAACATCAGCTGTATATATTTCTCCTTAGTTTTCCTTGAATTTTCAGGGGGTTGACATCATTGATCTTTTCCAGATACACAATGTTCAAGATCAGATGCAGTCAAAAGGAGGCTATGAATACTCTTGCAATGTATCTGAACCAGAGGCACTGGACCTGAGATTAACTGAAGGTAACCCTGGTGATAAACAATCTGACCAATCACAACAAAACAATTCACCAGAGGTCAAACAACAGGGTGATCAGAATCAGGAAACACAGGGATACCAAACACATCAGACGGAAGCTGTTTCTCAAAATGACCAAAACTCAAGCCAAGATGAGTCTAATAGGACAGCAGAACCAAATCAATTATAATATTCAATGTAGGTATAAAAATACACTTTCTATAGATGAAAATATTTATACAATGCATGTATGTATGGTGCTGAAGAAGCCTCAACATAGCCAAAAGAGAAATAAGTCCAGCAGGAGGAGAACCCTTGGGCTGTGTGACTTTGTGTATTACCGGGTGATTTCATTGAGCTCTATAGCTCAGCCGAATGATACATTGTTTGCTCTCTCGTCTACAGGTTTGAATCCTATTCAATTGTGTTATGTTATTCCACTTTTAGAAAAATCTATCCTTGTATTTGCCATTCATGAAAAATATATATAAATATGTCTGGTGCTGACAAACAGGGCCGTAGCTACGGGGGGTGTCGGGGGGGTGTGACAACTAAGGGCAAGAAATGTTGTAAATCAAGAGAAACAAAATAAAAGTGTCGGCAAATGTCAGGAAAGCTTCAGCACATAGCTTGCCGACGAATACTAGCAACCACTTTCCACAGCTGCCAACATGTTAGGTATCAATAACAGTTAGGGGGTTGCTAACTGCGAGCTAATGCCGGCCAGCTAATCGTATCTGTATATGCCAGTTTGCCAGCCATAACAGATACAGGCGCGCAGCAGCAAACAGGATGAAGATACAATACAAGGGGTTGCCAAGACTGTCTGTGTCTAAAATTAGAGGTTTAGTCCTATTTAAAACTGTAAAGCGCTCTAGAGTGCATTATCAACTAGTCTCAAATTATGCAGTGTATACAAGAATCAAACTGGCAAATGATTACAATGTTGTTGTTCAACAGCTAAAAAGGTTGTGTTTCACGGCATTGTAGAGTTCAAATTTTCGAAATTTTCCCGGGGGAGCATGCCCCCGGGAACCCCTCTTGCGTGTGTTTCCCCCATAATATGATGTTCTATCTCTAAAAGGCCACGCCCATTTTGTCGGCAAAATACCGAGCTACACCCCCCAGTCGTTGAGTCCTAGTGAGGGCCCTGCTGACAAAGGGTTAAACAAAACAAAGAAAAGTCAAACAGGAGGAGAGCCTTGGGCTGTATGACTTAGAGAGCTACTCGGCAATTTCATTGAACTCTATAGCTCAGTGGAGACGTCGTTAGCTTTATAATCATGCAGTCCAGGTTGGAATGCCATCTATTTTGGAATCCCATCTATTTTGGTATACCACCACTTGCGGACCAATCTATCCTTGTGCTTGCCATTCATGAAAAATTTACAATTTATGATAAATGTTTGATATTGGTACCAAGTTCAGTTGTATGGTCAATCAGTTATCTGAAATTTAATGCCAGTTGCTAGGATTTCAGTAGTAGGTTAACTAATTAAGACCTCAACCCTGGCTGTGACGCTGCCATAGCTTGGACTCAAAACCCAACCTCGCTGAGCTTCTAACAACATTAGATGGATTAGACCATGATGTCATAGCACCTTCTCAAGTTGGACCTAATAGCACTGGTTATGACAAGAATTCTCAAATGTCGGCATAGTAATAATGGTTTTTCTGCTGTTGTTTCTCTTATAGGAATTATCAACAAATTGGTGACATCACAGAAGAAAGAACAAATGGACTCATAATAAACAAACAAACACCAGGTATTTGTTTATTTAACATTAAGAACAACAGTTATCGAGCCTGTTCTGTGCATTGTCATGTTATAGTATGAATTAAAATAAGGTAAGAAAATTTTATATAGTAGCCCTATGTTAAAGAACAGAATTAGAGTACCAGAATGTGATGTCATCGATGGTCTATTTTTAGAACTTGATGTCATCAATGGTCTATTTTTAGAACTTGATGTCATCAATGGTCTATTTTTAGAACTTGGTGTCATCAATGGTCTATTTTTGGAACTTGATGTCATCAATGGTCTATTTTTAGAACTTGATGTCATCAAGACTGTATTTTACGAACTTGATCTCATCAGTGGTCTATTTTTAGAACTTGGTGTCATCAATGGTCTATTTTTAGAACTTGATGTTATCAATGGTCTATTTTTAGAACTTGATGTCATCAATGGTCTATTTTTAGAACTTGGTGTCATCAATGGTCTATTTTTGGAACTTGATGTCATCAATGGTCTATTTTTAGAACTTGATGTCATCAATGGTCTATTTTTAGAACTTGGTCATCAATGGTCTATTTTTAGAACTTGATGTCATCAATGGTCTATTTTTAGAACTTTTTAATCTGCTTTCCATTTCTTGAAAAGCATACATAATAATGCAGAACTGTCCAGAGTCGGTCAAGTATGTAAAATATTGGCTGAGATATAGCCATCCAAAGAAATAATTTTCAAAGGAATTTTCCAGAGAGGTCTGGAATGGTATGACATTTTTCTGGAAAATGGCAGATATCTTGAGTAAGGGAATCTTCTCCAGGTGCAGCACCTTAAATTGCAGTGCTCTACCTCTTCTAAAGCCACCACAATCCTGGTAGCTACATGAAGAGAGGATTCCCTTCCTTAATATGTCTGCCATATTCCAGAGAAATTTAGCTCCAACCTAGACCTCTTTGAAAAATTCTATAGGAAATAATTTATTTTCTGCCTGCCTCAAAACGTTACGAACCAGAGAAAAAATACAGTGATTTCCTAAAGATTTTTTTCAGATCGCAATATCTCAGCTAATATTTAACATATTTGACTGAAAGCACATTAGGAAATTCTAAAAATAGACTTTGTGACGTCACAACTTTGGCACTCTATTTAGCACATTGGATAGTTTTGGTGAATTTTAGCATTTTATAATTGTAATTACAGACTTGTTTATGTGATTAGTTGTTGTGAAGAATCGTTGATTTATTATATTATTATCTTTATTATTATTATTATCGTTATTAGTTTGTTTTTTTTTGGGTTTCTCATACCCCCTTGTTGCCTTTGTGCTTGCCTATACTGTACACCAAAATTCAATTGAATTCCTACCCCTTTGGTATTTACACAACTCTACAAAATATAAATTTTTATCTTCTATCATTTTTCCGCAAAATCGTGTTCTCATTTTCAATTATGAATTCTGCAAGTTAATCTTCGCTTATTTTCATTACTATATTTCATGTTTTCTTCTTATTTCGTAGAGAATTATTCATATTTATAAATATCTTTTTAATTTTCAAATTATGAATGTTAAAAGATGTACATCCTCTCTTTATAAACCTCTCTCTGAGATTTAGATTCTTTGCCTAGGCCGTTTTCTAGTCAACTCGCCCCACTTTCAGGTCAACTTGCACCACTTTTATAGTCAACTCGCCCCCTCTCAAAAGTCAACTCTCGTCCACTTAACGTATTATGCTTAATGTGGTGGGTTATTATGCTTGATGTGGTGGTATTTTTGCGTACTTTGGTGGATAAGCACTAATGTGGTGGGTTATTATGCTTGATGTGGTGGTATTTTTGCGTACTGTGGTAGATAAGCACTACTGTGATGGGTTATTATATTTGATGTGGTTGGTTATTATGCTTGATGTGGTGGTATTTTTGCGTTCTGTGGTGGATAAGCACTAATGTGGTGGGTTATTATGCTTGATGTGGTGGTATTTTTTGCGTACTGTGGTGGATAAGCACTACTGTGGTGGGTTATTATGCTTGATGTGGTGGTATTTTTGCGTACTGTGGTGGATAAGCACTACTGTGGTGGGTAATTATATTTGATGTGGTTGGTTATTATGCTTGATGTGGTGGTATTTTTGCGTACTGTGGTGGATAAGCACTACTGTGGTGGGTAATTATACTTGATGTGGTTGGTTATTATGCTTGATGTGGTGGTATTTTTTGCGTACTGTGGTGGATAAGCACTTATGTGGTGGGTTATTATACTTGATGTGGTTGGTTATTATGCTTGATGTGGTGGTATTTTTGCGTACTGTGGTGGATAAGCACTACTGTGGTGGGTAATTATACTTGATGTGGTTGGTTATTATGCTTGATGTGGTGGTGTTTTTGTGTACTGTGATGGATAAGCACTACTGTGGTGGGTTATTGTTCTTGATGTGGTGGGTTATTATGCTTGATGTGATGTGTTATTGTGCTTGATGTGGTGGTGTTTTTGCGTACTGTGATGGATAAGCACTACTGTGGTGGGTTA
>JACTAT010000037.1:8448671-8479210 GCA_014526335.1 Chrysaora quinquecirrha
GTTCGAATTCTTCATTGTTTGAAATGATTCTCCTTTATCGGAGAGCCTGACTGTATATAATTCCCTTTTTACAATTGTTTGGGTGAAAGGATTGTGCATGTAGTAGGGAGCATATGTCCGTTGGCTTTTTGTAAATAGTTGTGCTTATTGAGTCTTTCTTTAGAATTGTCATTGTGTCAAGGAAGGCTATTCTTTCGATTGAGTATGACATCTCAAATTTGATTGTTTCATGTATAGAGTTCATGTGGTTATAGAAATTTTTCAGTTTGTTTATATCATGTGTCCAGATGCTGAAAATGTCATCAATATAGCGTATCCAGAATAGGGGTTTAAGACCCTCTGGTGCTGTAGATAGAAAGCATCTTGCTTTCGCTTATGCTCATGAATATATTTGCATAGTTTGGGGCAAAGGATGTTCCAATGGCTGTTCCCATTGTTTGTAAGTAGAATTCATTATTAAATTCAAAGTAGTTTCTCTTTAGTATGAAGTGTAGCATTTGATCTAGTGTCTAATTGGAAGGGGGTTTTTTTCACCATAGTGATCCATTAGAGCATCTAGACAATATTTAATCCCCTCATCATGTGGGATATTGGTGTATAGTGACTTCACGTCAAAGGTAACCAGTAATGAACCTGGTTTGATCTTGCCATCGTATGTTTTCAGTATTCTTAGGAAATTTGTTGTGTCTTTGATGTAGGAAGGACTTCATTGACGCTTTCATACGAACATCGAAAAAAGTGTTATTGTCATCTCTTGTCACAGAAAATTTCTTTATGTATCTTTCATAAAAAATTGAAAGGAGTTGAGCTTCTTGTAGGCGGTACTTTTCAACTTGATATGCTTGAGCTTTGTGGTGCGAAGAACAAGGTAGTCATATAGTTGAACAAAGGTGAAGACTGGAGTTCCTCGAAGATCTGATGTCCATGGCAAGTGGCTACACTTTGACTTGAACATGTCGTCATACCTACAGTTCACTTCATCAGCTGTTGCAAGCAGCTGCGGAGAGGAGACATCGACCTGAACTTGCTGTTTCAAGCCAGAGAAAATTGCGTAGGCCCGTAGGATTAGATCGGCCTTCGAACCAGATGTTTTCTCTTTGTAAGCAAGGAGAACCGTCTTTAACTGCTTGACAGCTAACTTGCGAAGGTCGTCTAGACAATCAACTATCTTGTCTTCAGGCAGCAAAGATTTGAATTCATCCATTTTTTGGAAAAAATATCCAAACGACTCTAATTACCAAGGAGAAGTTCAACTTTTGTCTGTATGTTTCCAATGTTTCTGTGACCGCCAGAGCACCAGCAGATTTCTTACAGTGTTAGCTTCGTTTTCGATTTATGCCTCGTTTTCAAACATGAATGTGAAAAGGGCTTATTCTTCCATTATTGTTTTGGCCAAAACGTGCAGATTAATAAACCAATAAAATATTAAATACGAGAATAAAACGATGCAAGTACGTGAAAGATAGCGAAGGACGACTTTCACGGGCAGTAGAATAAAAATACACGAAATCAGTCAATGCACAAAAATACGTGAATATGAATATCAGCGTTCTTGAAGCAAATTATTCTGGCAATATAAACAGCGTTCATTCAATATCAAGTAGAATTTATTCTTTGAGAATTGCTCTGTTCTGTCAAGTTAAAGAACGAATACTCCTACTTTGATCTCACGTGAGATTAAAGATTACGACGGATAACGATAACACAACGTTCGACAAAATTTGACTTCAGTACAAAACTTCTTTCCACGAGTCACGTCGTGGTCACCAGTATGTTATACGACAGATTTATAACAATGATATATCAGCTTGAAATTACTTCTACTAAAGGGCAAAAGTTTGACTTACGACCTTTATAAGGTTGAACCAGGACCGCAGCACGACAGGATTCACTTCAGAAAGACGACAGCGCTGTAAGCTTTACTTTACTAATTCGTAACATCAACTCACTTAAAATCAACTGCTCAAAACCTTTTATAATCAGAAAGCACATGGCAAAACGCCCTAACTAAAAAACCTAAAAACCAATCAGAAGTAAGAATATATGATACGATTAAATAACTGTCCAATCAGAAAATAGTAATAGTGTAAAATGTTCTAGAAAAGTCTATGAATCGTTCGATTAAACATTACGCAACAAAACAACTAAAAATAACCAAAGTTCAAGGTTCATCAACCTCTTCTTCGAAACATAACCTCTTCTTCAACCATCTGGTTTAATTGTTCAACAACAGGTTAAAAAAGGACTAGCCATGATTTCTTCTTTGTGTTTCGATTGCTCTACTAAAGCTATCTGGACGGACTGTTTAGACGTCAAAAATGACCGGGAACAATCCCTATAAGAGGTCTATCCGGGTACCTATCCGGATAATATTGTTACGTGTAAACGGGGTATTTGTATCAGTGCAAGCAAGCTAGCAAGCGATTTTCATTATCACATGTGTCGCTTCGCTCCTCTGGTCAATTCTGATCAGGGAGCGCCGTAGCGGTTTATAATCGAGTTTTTCGCCGCGAAAAAATCGCTTAATGGTAGATTCACCGCTTTTCGCACCGCAGTCTCTTAATTTTTTTGTCAGCTCGATTGGAGGCTTGTTATAATTTTCTTTCGGTTATTATGTTGGCGTCAGCAATTTCTCGATTTTTACCTACGTCCAGAAGGCCTAAATTGCAGTGAAATAAAGTTTTATATTTTGAGAGACTTTTTAATCGATTTCAATTAATTTGATTTGAAAAATAAATATTAATGAATCTTGTTCTTCTTTCGAAACCGAGATTATGCGCGTGTTATTAAATATTGAAGAAACTGCTAGCTACGAACAGGCGCAGATACGAGACGTTCTGGAGCAAAAAGATAATGGACTGAGTTTCAGGATTGTACGGGGTCCCGATATTTGATGTAAGCAAGCATGCAATGTTTATTTGTTAGAGCAGGTCGAGGGTTCTGGCAGCTATGCAGCTGATGTGGACCTGCAGCTTATGCCCACAGACTGATATTCTAGAACGAATACCCTGGGTACTCATTTATCGACCTCGGAAGGATGGACAGCTGAGTTGACTGTAGGCTTGTGGAAAGTGGTCCCGACGAGATTCGAACCAACGACCTCACGATCGTGAGCCGAACGCCTTGACCACTCAGCCACACCACCATGTAACAAAGCAAAAAGAATTTTTTGTATTGTATTGTATAGTTATTTATTGTTAGTTTTACAATAGTGATACTTCACTAATTCATACTAACATGAAGCAACCTCAGAGATTGCATAAGCTATCGCTTATTGTAATACGAGCAAGCGCATTTACTGTTTAGAAACCATTTTTTTTGTAAATTTTTTTTGAAAACTTTTAAACTGTTTTACATTTCGGGCCGATTTGGTTTCAGCAGGAAGGGCGTTCCAGATTTTTGGCCCCTGGAAACATAAAGAATTTATACCGTAAGAGGTTGTTCTAACTTTTGGTATTTGTAGAGGGTTCAACGGAGATCGTGGTCTACTCGCTTTGGTATAAAATAATCCCTCATAAATACAGGATTAAGATTATTTAGAGTTGTGTAAATTTCTAATGCTAGAAGCCTGCTCGATTTAATATGGATGGTAGTTTCATTGCATTTTGTAAGCAAGGCCTCATACGAGGAAATATAGTCCGAGTATGCTAAGCGTAATGCTCTTTCATTTTATTTTTTCAAGTTTATTTTGGCAACTCTTGCTACATAGCATCCATATCAGGGGGCAGTAATTAAAATGACATAGAATGAAAGAATTTATGATTATCTTTTTTTTCTTTATCACTTATGTGTTTTGCAGTACGTTTGAGTGATTTGAGCTGTTTGGCTGCTTTCTTGCAGATTTTGTCAATATGAAATGACAACTATGTTTCCAAGTAATACACTTTTTTTAATAAGCAACCGCTCAATAAGCAACTAGGGCTGAACTGACCTTAACATTAAGCAACTTGAGGGCTCAATTGAATTACTGTAAGCAACTGAGAAGTCAAACAACCAAGCTTGTACGCTTTCTTGTTGTTAGGAAATTGTTTGTTTTGCATGTTAAGTTCTTTAGCTAACGTTTTTCCACTTTTACTGTCTCCCAAAAGTCGTGTTATAGGCCTAGCAGTTGATGATTTTGAACCGCAAAGTCAGGGGTGGTTGTTAGGTAAAAAGGTTAAGCAACTTTTAAGCAACTTTGAGGGCTGAAATGTCTAAAATTTTAAGCAACTTTGAGGGCTGGACGAAAGTCAAGTTGCTTATTAAAAAAAAGAATGTACCCCGTTTACACAAGCAAAAATGGATCGGATCTAAAGTGGATCCGATCTTCTTTTGGTACGCATAGGCCTTGTGTTTACATACAATTCGTAGATCCGATCCACTTTTGGTCCGCGAACCGACCTACTTTTAGATCGTTCCAGTTTAGATCCGATCTACCTTTGCATTGTGTAAACAGGTGGATCCGATCCAAAATTGGCTCTCTTTGAAAATATGATTACAATTACTATATAAATATTCAGTAACCACGCATGCGTCAATTGTTAGACCCAAAAGTGGATCGGATTCGTGCCTCGTGTAAGCGGAAGGCCTATCCGTACCAAAACTAGTTTTTCTGGATCCCATCCACTTCATATATCCGATCTACTTTCTCTCTTGTTAACGTAGCATAAATAAACTTCTTTAGAAGCACTTTATTTCGCGTTGCAAGCAAGACCTCTTTAAAATTTCATTTTGAAATGAACTAATATGCAGAATGAGATTTGATTGGTTGATGGAATAATTCCATTTCGTATATGTGTCAATCTAATTTATTTCCTCCAGTAAAATAAAATTGACAGAATAAGGCATTCGAAATCAATGGGAATCCCGTCATTGGAGCAAGATTTGTACAGATTTCTTTTAAAGTCAGCCGAACATCTTGAATGTATGGCAGACTAAAGTCTAAAGTTTATTTCGAGAATTATGTACTGCTAAGTTATAATTTGATGATTACTTTCAAGTTATTATACAATATTTTCGTTCTGTAACTTATCCATGACATTTCATCTATATTAACAATTTCCATTTGCACGAATGTCGCTGAAAAACACTTTTGGTTCGAGTATTTACATTTTCCACAAGGAAGTAGACAGCACGGGAGGTTGACATGTTGTTTTCATCACCTGACACTGCTCACAAAACATGGATCTACAACCCCAGTATCGAGGAATAGGACTGAGGAATAGGAAAAGATCACACCCGACAATATCAGCAGCAACAATTACTGGACTAAGGAGTAGGTCCGAGCAACTGAACTTTATAACAACTGAGGACAAAAACCAAAAACATGCTGCACAACAACAACTTTGGGTTCTCGCGTTCTGCATCCAAAAGAACAAGCGATCCGTACCGTGTCAAAAGGGATGAGCAACCCCGGTGGGGTACTTAATATAAATTTGATTTTCTCCAAAACCCCATAAAATGGGGTGGGAAATTTAGGAACACTCAAAAATTTTACTTCATTTCGGTCACATCAATGTTAAGATCGTTCGATGTTCGCAGTACAATTTAAAGCTATAAAAGAATGAGATCTACAAAGACATTTCTCTCATTCCCTGTTTTCCTCTCATTATTCAGGGTTTCTTTCCCCTAATGTCTACATTATATGTGGGTACGTTCGAAAAATCTGTTATACATCCCCCTTCATCAATAAGTCATGTACCCCCTATAGGAAGAACAACTGAGGACGAGGGTCTAAGAACTTGAAGGACTAAAGATTACTTTCCCTGGCATACAAGAGCATCGAAAAGAATAATCGATTGGTATACTGTCAATCCCACGAACGACTATTTGGAGATCTACGCGTATGATGCTAAGGTTTACATGCACTTGAAGCACCAAAAACACCAACCGACGAATACCTACTGTCAAGATATTGTCATCTACACTAAGGTTTTCCGCATCCCACGCTTATGGAAGGACTTGAAACCTGCTGCAAAATAAGGAATGACGTTTTCTTGCATACTAACCACTCAAAACACCAAGCGACCCATACTTACTGTGATAGTTTACGTACTTTGCAATCCACACCTGCATTCAGTCAGGCATTAATGGACCCAGGCTACACAGCAACTGTACTAAAGAACAACCGAGGACGGGGACCTAAGAACCAGCTTCAAATGATGATCGAAGCATTTCTTTCCATTTCTAAGGGGCAACGTCTACACGGATACCTTTCAACAAAGTTCCGTTTTCAAAACATTCCACTCTGGAAACCATTTTCAAAAATTTCTTTCTCAGTCGCCAATTTACCGGTGTCATGTTACGTCATTGCCACTAATCTCCCTTCCATACAAAGGTCTCTCAACGTGAAAAGCAGTATCGTTACAGTCACTAAAAGTGCCTTTTACCTGGCATGTATAGAACGTAAACGGACTGCCCCGTCCATGATTCACGGACACCAACGTCCTTCTCCACTTAAAGCACTGTAAACGCTTACGCTTCTTTCCACTTCAAGAATAACCCATTCGTGCAGACAGTCACTGAAGCTAAGTTAAGAATAACCAGTCTAAAAGCTTCAAACCGTTCATGCAATACCTCGGTGATAAAATACTTCCCCAAACCATTGTATACAATTAAACTATACTATTTTCCCGTGCATACTATGACAATCTCATTCACGTCACTTCCTATAACAGTGCAGCTTTCTTCTACGCTAAAGGCCAGGGCTAGTATTAAATAAATCGAATAAAAGCTGAAGGAGTGAAACTCTAGAAATGGCCAAAATAGGCCGTGATCCAGATTTGCATTCCAAATATTTTTCAGACTTCCGTTCCGTTCCAATCTTATTGGCAAACGATAAAGGATTAGTAACTATCCCCTGGTTCGTGTTCATTTGACACCAAATTCGACAATACTCTCTTTTTTTATAAGAAGCTAAGATTTTTTCAGTGCTTAAGGTTTCTTAGCTTTTGGAAAATTTTGGTACTGAAAGTTCCTTAGCAGTTTCTTGGCGATCAAAATTTTTTAGTGCCAAAACAGGCAATTGACACTTACCTTGGACAAATAGAAGAAGCAATACAATTCACGTTCACATCAGCTGTTTTTTTTTTGTAAAAATAGAAACTTGCGGTGTAACAGAAGTTCGGTTTTTTGATGCTATATTTCTAATTCTAAAGATTGTTGAGACCTGAGAGTTTCTTATCATTTTGGGTCGAGTACTGAAAGTTTCTTAACCAATATTGATCTCAGTACTGAGTTTCTTATAAACAAGTTTCTTATTATGTGGACATTGTTATTTGTAACCTGATGATGATGGTGATCATAGAAGAACAATAGCAGTAACTATTGCTCTATTATTTTTATCGTTATCCGCCATTACAAGATTCCAAATTTCGGTTTTCAATGTTCCGCGTTTTCAAGACTCAGATTCCAGATTCTAAAAATCCTGGGTGTTTCATTCCGGTTTTTACAGGTACAAAGTTTTTCAGATTCCAGGGGTTCCAGAATTAAGATTGGAGATTTTGGATTCCGGATTAACCTTAACCAATCCATATCAAATAAATCGAATAAAAATTGAAGGAGTGAAACTCTAGAAAGCGCCAAAAAGGGCGTGATTCAAATTTGCATTCCAAATATTTTTCAGACTTCTGTGCGGTCAACCTTATGGCAAATGATAACGGATTAGTGAGGATCCATCCCCCTGGTCCCTGTTCCTCTGACACTTGATTTGACAATACATAGATTGGCATTCCAACGTATGTAATTTTGCTTATTGTATATCATTTTCATAGAATTATGGCATAATGAGCATGTTTACAAATCCAAAGAAAGCCATAATAAGAGAATTAGCGGAACGAAAAAGAGTTAATTTTAGTTAATACCCCCCGGCTTCTTCTCAACGTTTTTGTGGGATTCAAATGAAAGCCCTCATTTGTATTCCAATGGAGTCATGGTTCAGCAAATTTTTGAAGAAAGCTGTTAGAAATTATTGCTTGCTGAATGAAAGCGTGTTGACGAACGATTTTGCGTTGACGAAAGGTAAACATGCACCCTTGGAAAAGATATTGATGACAATGGTAGGAAATGTTGACATGATTTTTTTGGGCAAATCAATTTCGTCAACAAGAGAGAGTGTTTCGAAATAACAGAATAATCATAGAGAAACGATGTGAATTTTGTTATTGTGATAAAACTGTACCATCATACCACAAAGATAATGGGAATTTAGACTGCGTTGACTTTCGATTTCAAAATCACGAAACACAAATGGCGGAATCGACTGCAGAAGCCATCATCAAATCAGTTTTTATATCAATTTTTGTCATATTGGCGATCTGTGGAAATCTACTGGTATGTATAGCTATAAAGACAAATTCTCGTCTGAGAACTTTAACAAATTATTACGTGTTTAACTTAGCCGTTGCTGATTTTCTATTCGGAATAACTGGCATGCCTTTGATACTAATAACAACTATAGCTAGAAGATGGGTGTTAGGTGATGCTCTGTGCCAAATAAGTGGCACACTGAATACATTATTTGTGCTAGTGTCCATCTGGACTCTAACACTGATCAGTGTAAACCGATATTTCGCTGTTGGTCGAGCAACATCTTATAAAAGCATTTACAAAAAGAAGAGAGTAATAGGGAGTATTGTTTTCGTGTGGGTTTTGGCCGCTTTGATGGCCATTGCACCGCAAATTGGATGGAGTCGAATTGTGGAAGGAGACAATTTCTGCACGATTGATGGGCGAAAACATATTTCATATTCCGGAGCAGTCATCACATTAGCTTATATCGCCCCGTTGATTATTCTTGTGTGTCTTTACATGAAGATATTTCATGTTTTAAAAGAACACGAGAAAACAATGGCGGAAATGCGGAGCGGAAGCGTCAACCGAGGGGCCTATTCGGAAGCTGACTTTGATACGGGTTCCGTTGATTACAGTGAGAGCATGAAGGTCAATAATGACAAGACATCTAGCCTTCAAAGAGAAAATAGGCGTGAGAATTTTCCACATGCCGATGACGAAAATCCAAAGTCCTCCAAAAGAGAAACCGGGGGATTAAATCCTAATAGCACAGCTGGCGCTATTGGAGACGGGGGTACAGTTGACTCCGAGAATAACATCGACAGAAGGCAAAATTCAAGCGTCAGCGACAACAAATCTGACTATGACAATGTTGGAAAACAAGATGACGTGGAGCGTGACTCCGCAACAACAACAACAGATGAAGGTGACAAGACCCATACCGAGAAACCACGTGAATCACGAGCTGCATCTGACTCTAAAGTCAAGCTTATCATTGGAGGAAACGAACAAGGAGACAGTTCAGTGGTTACTTATAGCAAAGATGAAGGAGCAAATGGGGAATTTAAAGAACGGCAAAAACCAACCCGTTCTTTATCTGGTCTAGCACATACCTTAAAAAGAAAGAGAACACGCACTAGCAAAAAGATCAAGAGGTTCGTCAAGGAGGCGAGAATCACTAGAATGTTATTTGTTGTTGTTGCGTTTTTCTTCATTTGTTGGACACCCTTAGTTGTTGGGACAATTCTGTACGCCTTTAATGCTGAACCAAAGAACTTCAATATGCTCAGTATGGGGTTCGTTTTTGCTTGTATGAATTCAATTTGCAATCCTATCATATACGCATTCATGAATCGGCTGTTCAGAAAAACATTCAAGGACATATTCAGGAAGCTATTCATGAAATGCAAATGTAAGTGTGCTGAGAAGCAGCAACATGATATAAGCTGATTTAGATATTAGAGGACTAGTAACCAGTAATTTATTCTCCAATAGGACCCTGGAAACCCGGGGGGCACTCTTTCGTATTTTGGTGGGGGTGTGTGGACAGCGGAACTTTTCGTAGGCCCATCCTCAGGTAATTTTATTTTACGTAAACCTATCCATGATAATTAAGATTTACGCGCCAATTCTTAAAAGACAACAAAAACGACCTAAAATGGCTATTTAGTGCGCATTGTTGTTCCGAATTTTAGCATAAAGTCCAAAAATGTGTTTTAAAAGCGTCTTGTGCGCCATGTATTCTGCTTTTTCAGGTAATGTAAAAACATCAATCATGCTTTGGCAAGTTGATTAGAACATTACCCATTCTTAGGTGAACTTATTTGAAAAAACGCACCCATTGTCAGGTTAAAAAAAAAATAAATAAGCATTCCCATTCTCAGGTAAAACCAAGGAAAAAAGTCACCCATTCTGGCCGCACATCCCCACTACTCAAATATTTAAGAGTGCCCCCCCCGGGCCTGGGAACATGTTATTAGCTGATTTTGATACTAGAGGACTGGTAACTGGTAGTATATTCTCTGATAGGACCGTAGGAACATGTTATAAGCTGATCTGACATCAGAGGGCTGGTGACTAGTGGGGCATTCTCCGTAAGGACTACAGTTAGAAAGTTCAGTCCTGTAATTATAGTGCAGGGCCTGTTTGATTTGAACCAATGAACTAGGCTAATTTCATTTCGAAAGACTTGGCAGAAAATTTGGGACTTAAAACATAATTTTGACGCGAAGTAAGCAAGAAAGAACCCTACTTTTGCCCAATTTACCCTTCAAATTTTCTACCGTCATACTGCCTTTATCTTCTTTTGTACAAACAGATCTGTTCGAAAGGAACTAGTCTTATCGATATATCTATATATCTATAAACTGCATGAGGAGTTGCTATGATATTGAAGTAGCGGGCATAATTGTGTAATGTCAGATGGCAAGGGTCCTGTATGTGCATGGTAATCGTAATGTCATTATTACTTGGAGAAGGGTAATACTTGTTCTGATAATCTAGTTTGGTGACTAATTGATTGATTTACTTGAGGTTGTAGAGGTAAAGGAACTTTTAATTCTCTTATGTTTTTAATATTTCATTCTTAAAATTAATTAGGCCAATTCGTTTATCGCGAAACAGGTGAATGGCTTTCACGTGGTTTGGCCCTTGTAACGGAAAATAAATTCTTCCAGTAATTCTTTTATGTTTTGTTTTAATACGCTTTGAATCTCTTTTATTTAAATGTAATAAAATAAAAATAATCTTAGTTGTAAGGCTTAATTCGTAATCTCTTTTGTCTGAGTTTTTAATTTCAGTCGCTAAAATATGTCCGCGTGGCCTCTCGATGTTATGCTGATACGCTGATCTCCAAGACCTTAATAACTATCCCACTAGCTAACTAACCAACTAACCTGACAAACTAACTAACTGACTGACAATCTGACTACCTAACTTACTTACTAACTAACTAACTAACTAACTAACTTACTAACCAACTAACTAACTAACTAACTAACTAACTAACTAACTAACTAATTAACTAACTAACTAACTAACTTAACTAACTAACTAACTAACTGACTTTCTTATTAAGTAACTTACTAACTGACTATCTTACAAACTAACTGACTGACTAACTATCTATCTAACAAACTAGCTGACTAACTCAGTAACCAACTAACTAACACTAACTAACTAGCTGCCTGGCTAACTAACTAGCTTACTAAATAACTTACTAACTATCTAGCTAGCTAACTAACAAACTAACTCACTAACTAACTTTCTAAATAACTATCTAACAAACAAACAAACTAACTAATTGACTTTCTAACTAACTAAGTAACTAACTACTAACTAACAAACTAACTAACTAACTAACTAACTAACTAACTCTAGCTAACTCACTATCTAACTAACTAACTGATTATCTAACTGACTTTCTATCTAATTAATCAAACTGCTGAGTAACTAATTAATTGACGAACTAACTTGCTAACTAACTAACTAACTAAGTAATTGTCTAATTTTGAGAGACCGGCTGACTGACTGAAAGCTGCAATGGAATACACTCTTTTTTTAATAAGCAACTGTTCAATAAGCAACCAGGGCTGAGATTTGGCTAAAATTTCTGGTGAAATAGCTTTCTTTATACTGTACATCCTTGCAATTTCGACAGTTACATTGAAAAGCCAGAAAAGAGCCAAAATAAGAGGTTTTAGGGGTACCAGGCATTCTGTGACGGCTGAAATCCTAGATATGTTAAGCAACTCTTGAGGGCTGGACCAAAGTCAAGTTGCTTATTGAAAAAAAGTGTAATTTACTTGTGAACTACATAACTAACTTAACTCACTGAGACATTGAAGAAAATTATTGAAATGCAAAATTTGCCAATGCTTTTGCAGAAGTAGAGAAATCCAATGATCGGAAATGATCGGTCCCTTTTTGAACCAGAACGAGGCCTATGAAGAGAATTTGGTGCAGGAAGCATATGATGGCGGGAAGTTACCGAATCGATTACTCCATTTAGCGAAAAACAACGAGTAAGTCTATGACGTCATACACAAAATGTTCAAGAGTCCCCGTTCAAGACCCATAGTTATCTTTTTATCATAAAAAGAATTACGCGCTTATCTTTGGCTTAAAAGGACAAATCTCTGTGACAGCAGCATGTGTGTGTAACCTCAACATATGTGATGTGAAAGGAATCCAAAATCTTAATTGTTTGTCTTCGCAAAAATGAACCTTAATCTGGGATTATTCGTTCGAAATTGTGACTTGAGACGTTAGTTCTTGTTTCCTTCAGGGCAATATGTGTCATATATGAATAGAGTTACTGATGAAAATTGTCGAAACAGCGATAAGTCTACGTTAACTATTTGTAAAATCCTCTAAAATCAAGTTTTTGCCCAGTTGGTTTTCCAGTCCTTGAAGTTCGAACTGTAGAAACATGGCTGTCTATTCCCATGCAGCAGCGTGTTCCAAATACTGCAGCTGTCAAAGCAGAACCGATTTCACAAAGCGATCAACTACAAATTTTTGAGGGGATGGTTGCCTGATGGGTGTTTTCCCCTCTGTCTAAAGAACACATGGTAAAACCTTTAGGCTTACAAGGGAAAGGAGAGTCTTATCGTGGTCGCTTTCCAAAATTTGACACGTTTTCTACAATTACTTCCTTTCTGGCTTCGTTAGGGGGTTCCCACTCAGGTAACTCTAACCCCCTAAAGTCTAATGAACCTTCACATGTTTCCCTCTTGTTTAAAGCGACAAGACACTACGCTGAATTTTCGAAAACCATTCGCAACTCCAGGCACATTTGCAATGCATTAATTTCTTAAATATCTCGTAAAACCCGGGATTTTTAGAGAGGAGGGGAATAAAAGAGAATACCGTATTTAATGACTTCAGTTATGGAAACACAACCGTAATCCGCAATTTCTCTTGATGATTTCGGATGATGTCCTCTGGTTGCTGTGCCAAGTATCAGTATCCAGTATGGTTGTTGATAAAATTAATGCCCATGTAGCATCGCTGCTTTGTCTCCATTGCAACAAATACGAATCGACACTTTTTTTTACATATCTCTTTGATATAATAATAATAATAATAATATAACGAGTAAGGGGTAAAAGGCATTTAGCCTATAAAGCCCTGAGAGTCTAATCGAAAACGCAGTCATAAAGTATGCTTTTATTACTTAAGTCATACAGTTTTTCAAATTCTTCCATTGATTTCGCATTCACTACTTCATCAGGAAGACTGTTCCAGCTATTCACGATTCTTTGAGAAAAGAACCCACTTCTAAGTCTTGAGTTACTGCGATCTTTGAATAACTTGTATTGGTGGCGACGAGTATATGACTTATTGATTTTGAAGAAAACTTCTTGGTTTATATCTATCTTAAATATTTAAAACAAGAATCATATCTCCTCTTTTGATTTTTACCATTTACAAAGAGTAGAAAAGTGATGACTGACGATTCAAAGTTTAGAGCCATTTTTGCAGGGCAGCAGTCCTTCTGTTTTTGTCATAACTGCAACACATTTTAAGAAAACAATTCAATAGAGAAATTTCCTGTTTTTCAAGCAAACTTTATTTTATTACAAATATTATTTATCATTATTCATTATTTACAAATTTATATAATTTTTTAAAATTTACTGTTATAATAAAGTGTTATTGAAACTGTAACTACAAGCCACTACCTTGAAACCACTGAAATTATTCACTCTTTTATATCTAGCAAAACATTTTCGAATGCACGTTTTTACTTTTAAATACAACAAAACAGTGTTTCTGAATAAATTCATTTACTTCAAACAAAACTATGTTTCCCAATTCACTTATTCATCCCTAACAAAACAATGTCGAATGGAAGTGTTTAATTCAAACAAAACAATGTTTCTAAATAAACTCACTTACTTCAAGCGAAACAATGTTTCCCATTTCGCTCATTTATTCTTAAAAAAAATGTCGAAGGCTTGTGTTTAATTCCATCAAAACAATGTTTCTAAGTAAACTCATTTATTCCTAACAAAACAATGTCGAATGCACGTGTTTAATTCAAACAAAACAATGTTTCTAAAAAACTCATTTACTTAAAACAAAACAAATTTCCCAATTCACTCATTTATTCCGGAAAAATAATGTCGAATGCACATGTTTACTTCAAACAAAACAATGTTTCACAGTAGCTACATTCATTGACAAACAAAAAAAATTCATTAACAAAAAAATTGAATGCACGCGTTTAATTCAAACAAAACAATGTTTCTAAGTAAACTAATTTGCTACACAAAACAATTTCCTAGTACATTCATTTGTTCCTAGCAAAACAATGTTTCCCGTAGCTGCATTCATTTATTATAAACAAAACAATGTTTCTAAGTAAACTCAATTATTTCAAAACAAATCAGTGTTTCCCATTTCACTGTTATTTCAAACAAAACAATGCATGACCTGTAGGCCTGTTCTAGACATTTATGCTCTGATGAGTGTTGAATGAAAAAGCAGTTGGCCTTCACTTCGCCTGGCAATCCCGATAAGTTTTTTACCCCTTACGGGCTACAATACGTAGGGTATAACATAATACGTCTTAGTTTCCTTTGTGCCGCCCAGTTTTTCCAAACCCAACCATGTCTACCGAAAAATTCTGTTTCTGTTTCTCATGTATAGAAAAAACAACGAAATTTTTTACCCATTTGTAACAATAACTTGAATGTTTGAACCCAATTTAATGCCTGAGGCAACTCTAAATGCGTCGAAAAGTCATTTGCGCTGAAAACTAAAACGCACTTTTTATCAGGCTTTTCAAAGCAATGCATGTCTAAAATGTTATATATATTTCACTACCCATGAGTAGAGATTCTTTACGAAAAATCAACCCATATGTAGGGAAATTGGCGATGAAAAAATTATCCATTTGGGCGGCACGTCTAGTATTACGAACAATGGAAGTACCCCCTTCTCCCGCCCCCCCCCGGATTTTTCCCGCTTAAAAAAGCAAACCTTGAAGTATGTTAAATTCATCGCGATAGCTGTGATAGCTATCCGACATAGATGTGGTCCTCTTTCAATGTCCCCTTTCCCATCTTCATTGTCTTTCTCATTCTTCGTTTTTACTTCAAGTCGAGGTAACTTCTCTCACTCTCTGGTCTTTTCAGAGACTCCAAATTTCCAGGCGATATTTATTTTTTCTTTGCTTTCTTTCTCCTTGGCTTGTAATTCAAGGGTTGTCGTCTTTTCCTTTTCCTCGCTCTTGTCACTGGAGTGCTCTGTACTCGGCCCTGCATCTCCTGAAGTAGACACAGAATTTCAGTCATAGGCTACGCTACGTTCTCCTTATTATTACTTCTTATCAACAATAGCACGAATTTATCGTTTTTCCCATTATTTTTTTAAGCTACAATAGCCATTGTTTCTACCATTTATCGTTCCCCGAGAATTTCCCAAAGCATGCCCGTCGGAAAAAATCTTAGATTGAGGGGGGTTAACAATTAAAAAGTTCTTGATGACGTAATGATACTTTGACATCATACTAATTGTTTTTTGAAATTATTTGGAAATTTTTGTATTAGGGCTTATTCGGGGAGGGGGGGGGGGGTAACAAGGGTGGTTGACAATAATCCCAGTTGAGTGATTTTAATTTCCCTTCCATTTTCACTTGAGAATTCTCAAACATAGATGTTGCCGTTTTCGAAACTCGACAGGACAGGAACAAAGAAAATCTTGTCGGGGTGGGTGGGGGGCTTACTGACAATTTTTAGCTCCAGGGTGGCGGCTTATAGGAGGGGGAATAGTTTGATCAAGGGGGGCCAATCAAGGGCAAGAAAATTGACAAGGTAGGCTGCAGGATCAATAAAAGTTATTCATGTTGCGACAGGCAAATCCTAACAGATTAAAATGAAAAGGAAACTCTCCGATATTAAAATAAAATTATTAATGAGGAAACTTCTATTTTGGGATTATTCTCTTAATTAATCCTTAAAAAGTACCGAAAATGAAAATATTGACCAGAAGGATTATGCACTTCTGACTAAAATATTAATCGAAACGGGTGCTTCTCACGTTGGGGGCTACGTAGAGGGTTATCTTCTGTAACGCGGAGGGATATAATCGTTATAAGTACAATAGAGGGTGCAAATGCAACTCGGGGGGTTATCATCAGTACAGTAGAGGGTGCGAAGCATCCTGGAGGGTTATCATCTGTAACGTGGAAGGATATCATCAGTACAGTGGAGGGTGTCCATTGTCAGGCGACGTGGAGGGTTTTCATCATTATAGTGAGGGATGCGAAGCATCGTTGAACGTTATCATCAGTAACGTAGAGGGTTATCATCTGTAACGTGGAGGGATATCATCAGTATAGTTGAGGGTACCAATGCGACGTGGAGGGTCATCATCAGTACTGTGGAGGATTCGAAGTATCGTGGAGGACAAATATTGCACATGAAAGGTTGCGTCGTTTCGCAATCAACGAGGATCCAACCTTGACGCAATTCTTTTCCATGCAACAAATCTAAGACTTGCCTCGTTTAATCGGGGTTTAACAATAGATGGCAACCGGTGTGTGCATGGTGCTATGTAGATATAGATAAACGTAGATATAGCAATCAATATACCTCTTGTGTCTGCATTGTAGAAACTCTGTCTACGCCAACTGTGGTCTCTTTTTCTTCTTTTGTCAACTTAAAAACGCATTCCTTATGCAATGACACATCTATTGTTGGTGATACAGATGCAATTATTTCCTTGTTACAAGATCCTCCCCCTCCTTGCGGTGTAGACCCAGCTTCTACAGACTTCGATGATTCTGTCTTCCGTTTTTGCAATGAAGTGCCATTGACTTTACGATTTACCTCTGGAGTCTGCTGTTCAGACACACTCTCTATCGAGCCTGAAGTTCTTTTGCCTTTTTCTTGCGAAGTATACCTTTTCTGTGTACGCTCAGAAGCTCCTTCTTCTCGTCTTTGCGATTTAGACACAGTTTTTAAGGACTCTGATGAATCTTTTTCCCGCTTTTGCAAGAAAGAAACGCGTCCTTTTTGATCTGTCTTTATTGCTTGTGATGCAGACACTTCCTCTGTAAGAACAGTTGTGCTCTTTCCCTTTCTCTGCGATGTAGACGCTTCCGGATTGGAATTTCCTTCCTGTCGGGTATGTGATGTAGACACTTTCTCTTTGGAATTTGGGGCTCCTTCCTCTTGTTTTTGTAATGTAGACACTTTCTTTTTAGAATGTCGTGCTTCTTCCTTTCTGTTTTGCGATGCAGACGCTGGGTTTCTACGATCTACAGCTCCTTCCTCTCGGATAGGTGTAGATGTAGATGTATAAAACTTCCCTGAACGATCTATAGTGCCTTCCTGTCGTCTTTTCGATTTAGATGTGGACACTTGTCCTGTGCGCTCTGTGGTGCGTTCTCCTTGTCTTTGTGATGTACATGTAAACATTTTCCCAAAACGATCTGATGCACCTTCCTCTCGTCTTTGTGATGTATACGTAGACACTTTCCCAGTACGATCTGGTGTGCCTTCCTCTCTTCTTCGTAATGTAGTTGTAGACACTTTCTCTGTAAGATCTGCATTGCCTTCCTCTTGTCTTTGTGATGTAGATGTAGACACTTTCCCTGTATGGTCAGTTGTGCCTTCCTTGCGTCTTTGTGTTGTGGATGTAGACACTTTCTCCATATGGTATGAAGTGCCTTCCTCTCTTCTTTGTGATGTAGATGTAGACACTTTCCTTGTATGATCTGCTGTGCCTTCCTCTCGTATTTGTGATGTAGATGGAAAAACTTCCCATGTATGATTTGAAGCACCCTCCTCTCGTCTTTGTGATGTAGATGTAGATACTTTCCCTGTACGATCTGTTGTGCTTGCCTCTCGTCTTTGTGATTTTGATGTAGATACTTTCTCTGTATGATCTGTTGTGCCTACCTCTCGTCTTTGTGATTTTGATGTAGACACTTTCTCTGTATGATCTGTTGTGCATGCCTCTCGTTTTTGTGATTTTGATGTAGCCGGTTTCCTTGGAAGATCTAACGTGCCTTGTTCTCGTTTTTGTAATTTAGATGTAGGCACTTTCTCTGTACGACCTGATGTGCTTTCCTCTCGCCTTTGTGATGTAGATGTGTCATATGAAGTGCCTTCCTCTCGTTTTTGCAATGTGGATGGAGCAACTTTCCATGCTCGAATTGAAGCACCTTCCTCTCGCTTTTGTGACGTAGATGTAGGCATTTTCCTTGGAAAATCTGACGTGCCTTTCTCTCGTCTTTGTGATGTAGATGCAGACACTTTCCCTAAACGATCTGTCCCTTCCATTCGTCTCTGCAATGTAGATGTAGACATGTTCCCAGTACGATCTGATGTGCCTTCCTCTCCTCTTTGAGTTGCAGATGTAGACACTTTCCCGATACGATCTGATGTGCCTTCCTCTCCTCTTTGGGATGTAGAACCGACTTCCTCTCGTTTTTGTGAGGTATATGTAGACGTTTTCTGAAGACCTGCCTCTCGTCTTATTGATGTAGACATTTTCTCTCTACGATGTAAAGCTTCTTCCTCTTGTCCATGTGATTGCACAGTTCGTATTGCACGATCTGCATCAGAAACGAGCTTTTCTCGACTTTGTGGTTTACACAGTTTCTCTTTACCGTCTGAAATTCTTTGTTCTTTTGCTTGAATAACAAACGCGTTATGCTTATGATCCAATGTTTCTTTCTCTTCATCTTGTCCAGCAGTTAGCTTGTTCAGTGCGTCAAATGATTCACTAAAACATCAATGAACAAATAAATATAAGCAATGCTCAAATGGTCGTTAAACAAACATTAAAATTGCCTTTAACTAACGGTTTGCAATTCATTAAGCACGTAGCCACGAATTTAAGTTACCAGTTATTTCTTTATAGCTGGCCATTTAAAAGTCGTTATCTCAGTCTTAGAAGGTACCCGTTTACAAGGTACCCATGCTAGATCTAGCAGCGTCCTACTAAGAAACCTGGTTTTCGCTACCTTAGTTAGTAGCTACTTTGTTTACGAGTGTCGAGTCAGATTAAGCTTAAAGATGAACGAGAATTTTTCGAGCCCTTCGTTAACTCTGTGAAGAATGTAAGAAACTGTAATCATTATCATCTAGGTGTTGTTGCTCCATCCATTCCATGGTTTTATGAATTTCAACAACACAAAATCAATGGATTTTTCAAGAAAATGTACCCATGCGGATTTCAATGACGGGGTCCGTTTCAGACAATGCAAACTTACTACTCGGCAGTGCTTTCTGAAACCATGACTGGTATAACTTCAGTTTCTTCAACGGCTGTTTGTTTCTGTGATAGAATGATAAGAAGAAAATTTTCAGGACCAAAGCAATACGAAATCAAATGACCAACCCATATATAACATTCTTGCAACATTATCGTTAATAGAATTCCCAGGGTGCCAGAATCATGGGAGCAACTGCTCCCCTTGCCCTTATCAATTTCCAATCGTTTCATCTTCCTATTGTTTTGCCCTTAATTAATCTATTGCTTCTGCCTTCCCACTAAGCTTCTAATGCTACTGGTGTGGATTTGAAATACAGAAATTTGAAAAAGCCCCTTTTTCTGTAGGGCCTCAGAGCGGTGGTTAGTGGCCCTATTTTGAGTGGCCAATTGAACAAACGAGGCATTAATTAGAGTTTTGTGACTTTAAGACTGCTTTAAGGGGGAATTTTTATTCCAGGTTTTTAAACAATAAACTTGCTATGCAGGAAGGCAGGGAGGGTAGTTGAAAGGCTTGGTAAAACCTAAAAGGGGAAGCTGTATGGTTATGAAGGGGACTGTTTTCCATTGTTTCAATGAACTAGATGTACTAGTTTTCTATCAAGCCGTGTTACAAATGAATCCCCTGCAGAGTAAACTTTTCAATCAGGCACAATGAAATGAGGAATGAGCCAACTTGGTTGGACAATGGGAAAAGAGGTCAGGTAACCCCTATTTCTTGTTGAGTTGGTGATGAGTATGAGTGATAGCTTGCTTTTTTGCACTTACTTCATCATTCTTTGCTTTGAATGTAGTTAGATCAACAGTAAATTTCTTTTTTTCTTTGGATGGTCTATAATTCCTATAGACAGCGAAAACAAGGAAAGTCAGTCAATTATCTAATAGATCTAAAATGAATACTGAATCTCTTATTTCTTGTTGGGTGTTTTTTCGCTGCATGTCCTCATGCTATTGAGGCTGACAATGGAGGGGCAAAAGGATGTGTCAAGGAAAATTAGAGTACAGTTTTAAGAACAAATAACTAAGCATACCCTGTGACACTTTAAAATCAGATTTAGCCTTTATACATGACAAAACCTATGTTGGCAATGATTGGGGGGCAACTGCACCCATGCCCCTTGCTATGCCATTAATCAGGTGGTAATCACCAGAGAATGCAAATTCTAAAACCCTACCCCCTTTGTTATCCTCATGCCCAAACCGAAAGACTGTGGTGTTGTGCTGGGCGGGGTAAGGGGATCGTCACAATCATTAATAGTTAATGCACACAGAAATGGAATAACAAGAGAAATGTTAAAAATGGGTACTCTGGATACTAGGTGTACTGTATACTGTACGCTGTTAAAGCAAACACACAACAATCAATTTAAGCAGAACTCTTCTTTCTCCAGCAAAAAACTTACGGTAATGTTATTTTAGGCCTTTGTGAAAACATGTCGGATGTCGTTAACTCCAAAAACTTGACTTTGCGTCCCAGCCCGATGTGCAGGGCACAGAAAGGCCATGTAACAGGAATATTCCCGCTCTTTTCTCCCGCTCTCAAATTAGTACTTCCGCCTTTTTAAGAAGATAGTCCTCCCATCTTTTTTTTGGAATATTCACTGCGCATGCGGCAGTTACTTGTTGGAAAAAATGGCAGAGTCAGAGATTGGATGTTCATCCATCCCAGTCCAGAGAACTAATAAGACGGAACTTTAATGTAACTAAACCAAGCTAGTCAATGTGATGCATGCCGAGAGAAAGAAGGAAATTCCCAAAGGTTAAACCAATAATACCCAGGTAAATCAACGTGAACTTGTCGTTTTGTTGTGTGTGTTTGTTTTTTGTCTTTCGACTCTTTTGGGCCTAGAAAAAATCTGTGAATCTGTGGGCCTAAATAAAGCCTATTCTAGCATCAGCCAGCCTATTCTAATTCAATTCAAGGATTCAATTGCGTTACACATTACAGTATACTAGGCTTTTTATTTTGTATTTGTTTTGTTTTCAAAAAAGTCTTTTCTGAAAGTTTGTTTTGTTGTTCCAAAACCAGGTGCAACATGGTTCCAGAAGATTCAACCTTCTTTAGAGCAGGAAGAAAGCAGTTGTCAAGACCTTATCAAAATAGGAAAATGATGGATATTAGTGGAGAAGTATGCATTATTTACCTAGTTTTGTTTTTCTCGAATGGCTTACTCTTATTTTTTTATAAGAAACTATGCTCTGAGCCATATATCCAATAGATCATTTCGGTATATGACGTCAGACAGCATTACAATTTTTCAAAATCACATGATATCCTGTTTTTGATACGAAAATCTTGTAAAGTAGCCAAAACTTAGTCTAGGTACAAAGTTTCACTGTCCTGGCGCTTGTGTTCTTAATTTAATGAGCATTCAAAGTTCCTGATTTCATTAAGGCTTTGACCACAAAAAATGAACTTGGTGAAACTTTTTATCCCACATGGTCAAAGCCCCTATAAAATCTTGAACTTTGCACGCTCATAAAATCGATTATACAAGCGCTGAGATAGTAAAACTTTGCACCTAGACTAATATAATAGCCGTTTCAGAGGGCAATACCAGAAAATATTAATCCAATGCCTCCAATACAAAACCAAGCTTGTGAGGTTTTGTACAGAGGTTGAGGGTTATTATTTTCAGTATCGCCAGAAGGAAACAGTTGTTATATGGTTTATTACTCTACAGACAGGACATGGTCATGATCCCTAATGATTACAAAACTTTTAGTGTTTTGAAGCCATTACAACAAAGCCATTTGGTGCTGCCTTCTAAATCTAAAAATTTTGAACATTTGATGTAGATCATTTTGGATAATGACGTCAGACAGCATTAAAACTTTTCGAAATCGCATGATATCGAGTTTCTGATATGACAATCGTATAAAGCAGCCAAAACTTAGTCTATGTACAAAGTTTCATTGTCCTAGCGCTTGTGTTCTTAATTTTATGAGCATTCAATGTTCCCGATTTCATAAAGGCTTTGACGGCAAAAAATGAGCTTGGTGAAACATTTTACCCCACACGGTCAAAGCCCTTATAAAATCCTGAACTTTGAACGCTCGTGAAATCGATTATACAAGCGCTGAGATTCCCTGGCCAAAGGATCAAACATTGTTGGTCAACCATAGGAAATTTGCTTGTCAAGCACAAGGTTTGACCATTTGACCACATCCAAAAACATTGCTGGTCCAACATTTTTGATTGCATCAATAACGGCTTGCCCAAGAGACTGTGATTCGAACCCACAGCATTTCGATTGCTGTCTAACATGCTTGCCACTGGGCCATAGAGATCACAGGTTGGCTTCCCATTCACATTAGAACGGGTGAAATTTTGCCAGTACAATTTGAAAATGGAACATTTATCGGTACAATTTAAAAACGGAACAGTTAGCGGTACAATTTGAAAACGGAACATTTAGCGGTACAATTTGAAAACGGAACATTTAGCGGTACAACTTGAAAACGGAACATTTAAGGGTACAATTTGAAAACGGAACATTTAGCGGTACAATTTGAAAACGGAAAATTTAGCGGTACAACTTGAAAACGGAACATTTAAGGGTACAATTTGAAAACGGAACATTTAGCGGTACAATTTGAAAACGGAACATTTAGCGGTACAATTTGAAAACGGAACATTTAGCGGTACAACTTGAAAACGGAACATTTAAGGGTACAATTTGAAAACGGAACATTTAGCGGTACAATTTGAAAACGGAAAATTTAGCGGTACAATTTGAAAACAGAACATCTAAGGGTACAATTTGAAAACGGAACATTTAAGGGTACAATTTGAAAACGGAACATTTAAGGGTACAATATGATAACAGTATATAAATGATCAATGTAAAACGATTAAAAGCAGAATTTTTAATATCGACAGTTTTCAAATTTTTCCCTAATTTGGCGATTCAATGTCAAATAATTTTGTGTCCTTTTCAATTTGTGTCAGGATCGTGTGAACACTAAGGCATATTTTTCAACTGTCAGATTTTATATCATTTTACAATCTATCGTTTCCAATCTATGATAGTTTGTTGGGTCATTTTGACGTAGGATCGTGTGATTGTTGCCATCTGCTATTTTTCTTTTTAATATTGGTTCTTTGCATTTGGTAAATTGTTATTCTATCAATATTAACGTAGTGCATGAAAACTTTTATTCAAAGTGTAAATTAACGCCAAAAACAACATTACTTATAGGGTAAATATTTAAGTTTTAATGAAAGCAACTGTTTTGAAACTATAGTACTTCAAGGAAAACGGGGCTTAGTATTAGGTTGAGGGTTGTTATAGTTTTTGCTATAGGTTAATTGTAAGCTTGTAGCGTCATGTTTAGAATAAGGTGTTCAGTAGATTGGAAGCTAGTGGATCCTTGGAGAAGGTTATTGTATACTAGGTTCATTGCAAGGCATTACTAGGTTTTTTTAAGCTTGTAGCGTCATGGTTAGAATTAGGTATTCTGTAGACTTGAAGAGTTTTTGTTGAAAATTGTACGTGATTAGAGCTGCATAGGCCTATGGACCATTTCAACTAACGGGCTCGTTTTCAAAATAATTGAAAATTCATAGAGAAATTTCGACTTCAGATGCGAGTTCAGCACCATTTTTTATTGTTGAGGCAAATTTTTACGCTTCTAGTTCTTACAATGTTGATTCTTTAGCAATTAAATGTTTGAAAATTTATAAAGAATTTGACCGTGAAAATTCACTGGGGGTGAAATTTTACACCCTCAGTCTTTTACACGGTCAAATCCCTAAAACTTTTAATCGCTATAGAATCAACATCGTATGGACTAGAAGCGTAAAAATTTGCAACAAAACTAAAAAGAAGGTGCTGAATTCGAATCTGAAGTCGAAATTTCTCTATGTCCTAATTTTCAATTATTTTGAAAACGAGGCCCTTAGTTTAAATGGTCTAGTTTCAAAATTGTCTTGTAGTGTTACGAAAGGTGTTAGTTTGTAGGATTATTTAGGGTTAGTTTAAAAGTTAGTTGTATGCTACCATGCAGGGTTATGATTAGACTTATTATATTCGTCGTAGTCTACGCTCCTCCACACTACACCACCCCGCTCCAACTACTGAGAAAACAGCTGTATGTTGTTGTAGTTATTAGAAGCTGTTTCCGAATGAGTGGGAAGAAGATAATAAGTCTAGATTATGATCAGAAGTCAGGTAGAATTAATGTAATGATCAAAATCGAGTTAGGCCCTGGGCACATGAACTGAGCATTTCACAGAACATGAACAAGTCTTTAAGGCTATCTAATGAAAGCCTTTTCCAAGAAGAGTCGCTTTCTATAATTGGGGTACTCGGAACGTGCCGGGCGGAAATGTGTCCATTTTCACGATTTTGGCATAAGGAAGGGTCTCCATTTCCGGAAATCTGCTAAAGTTGTTGAAAAGCCATCGGATCGTCACGTTGTGGTCACCAATTTAGGAACATTTATTTCGCAGTCGCAATGTTCTTAAAGGTATAAGGAACCGTGTTGATTCCACATTGTGTCATTTTGCGGTATACATTTTCGAAATATTGGTATCGCGTCGAGTATACATTTTCGAAAAGCTTGTATAAGGTCAGGTATGTTTTTGATGCATAGGCGGCACTTTCCTGCAAAATCTTGTGCTTTTGAGCTCTTCATGGGACTCTTCTGTATTTCATTTTCACCAAACCAAGACTAAGGATCCAGAAATTACTAGAAATTAACACAGTAAGACACCTATGCTCGGATGAAAAACTAAGGGTGACTTTTTCAAGAACAAGACGGTTTCTACAAACAAAAAACAGAAAAAAAAATATTTCCCATCGTTCTTCCCCGAAAGACTCCATATATAATTACAGTTAGAAAATGAAGCAAGTTTATATAGATTCGCTGTAAAAATTAGTATTCAAACATATCTCACGACAAGGAATAGTACAACGAACTCTTAGCCTCATTTTGTTGAAAAATTAAGGAACTCCAGCCTCAACTCAGACCAAAGGTTCCTTACACCAAAAAACGTGTATCTTTATAAGGAGGTAGCGCTTTATAAGGAGGGTAGTGCTTTTAAGGAGAGTAGTGCTTTATAAGGAGGGTAGTGCTTTATAAGGAGGGTAGTGCTTTATAAGGAGGGTAGTGCTTTATAAGGAGGGTAGTGCTTTATAAGGAGGGTAGTGCTTTATAAGGAGGGTAGTGCTTTATAAGGAGGGTAGTGCTTTATAAGGAGGGTAGTGCTTTATAAGGAGGGTAGTGCCTTATAAGGAGGGTAGCGCTTTATAAGGAGGGTAGTGCTTTTTAAGGAGGGTAGTGCTTTATAAGGAGGGTAGTGCTTTATAAGGAGGGTAGTGCTTTTTAAGGAGGGTAGTGCTTTATAAGGAGGGTAGTGCTTTATAAGGAGGGTAGTTCTCAGATGGACAAAAACTTAAAGAATTTCTAGTACTGGATCAGAGACTACCAAGGAATCTGACTTTTCTTTAACATAACATTGCGATTAAAAAAGATGAAATTTTGCATCAGCAGCGTAAGCAATACTTGCCGATCATGCTTTTCAATCAGTATCCATTTCTATTCTTCTTCTGATACCTTATGACTTATATTTCCTTGACCATTGGTTATTTTCCCGTTATTTTGTAGAGTCACAAAGTAAAAAGGTAAGGATTTGCTAAGGAATATTGAGTACTCAAATTTGGCTATCATTTAAGGAATGTTCAGCACTGAGCCTGAGCCGAGCTTCCTTATAAAAAAATGCGTGTACAGCAGTACATCAACAGTTACAATAGACCCCGGGGGTACTCATTAACTCTCAATGCGGGGGGCTCCATGCCAATATTTGGGGTCCGAAATCTTAAGCTTATTCAATTTTTGAGGTCAGTGACAAAAATTCAATATTGGGGTCCACAAATCTGAAGGAAGAATCTTGCGATTTGGTGCGATTCATTACAATGACCCATCCAACTGCCAAGAGATTATTAATTGTAAATTGTCATGAAATTGATGGCTAAATACGAAAAAACATTTTAGGTGTCCAAAAATAGATAGCAATATTTGGGGTCTCCAAAACATTAAATTCAATATTTGGGGGTCTGCAAGGAAATATTTGCATGGACCCCCCGTATTGAAAGTTAATGAGTACCCCCCTGGGCAATAGACTTACCCTAAGTCTAAATGTTTCTTTATCTGAAGACGAATTCGTACCAGATATGGAGGCAATGAGAAACTGAACTGAGATTCATAAATCTCACATTTTGGGCATGAATTTGTATTCGGATATACAAAGATTTAGACTTAAGGCAAGTCTACAGTAACAGTTTCAAATAGGTTATAACAAACATTAAGAAACCTTAATTTGTCACCTGCATATAATTTTCCGCAGACTGTTTGGTAAAGGTTGATAAGCAGGGGGATTTGGAATAAGAGCGGGGGTTTGAAAAAGATCTCAAAAATTCTTTCGAGATGTTTTTTTAGAGCGAGGGGAAAGATTATCTAAGTTCCGAGATTGTTTGACTTTTGTTTCTGGATAAAAAAAGCTCGGACCTCGAATCCGGTTTTGCGTTGGAAAATATTGCCGTGGTGTATGCTGCAGGTCCAGGGGCGATCCACTACCTGGAATCTCGTGCACCTTTGCTGGAAATCCTATTGTTTTTGTCGAAATCCTGTGGAAATCTCTTTGTTTTAATAGAAATCTCTTACGCCTTTTCGAAGAGTGAAATACCCAACCCTGCAGGCTTATCAACATTTATAAATCATAATCATAATCATAATTAAAAATCAAGAGTTTCTTAATTTTCAGAAAAGCACCAACCAGAGTTTCTTATAAGCTTTTTTTTGTAAAAGAAATAAGTACACGAGTGCAGGCACAGATTATTACTGCCTACTTATTGTGGTACATCTACCCTGGTTTTGTGGTTTCCAAGATGTTGTTCTACAGAATGTATTATTAACGAAATAGACGGGCTGCGTTGGAAACTGGGATTTTTAAAGACAGGATGACAAAAATAAAATGTACATGTATAAGAACCAGGAAATTTGATCGAAACTTGTTGTTTATACGCCTTTGCTTATTTTTAGCTTGAAAATGTTCTTAAGCTGTTCTTAATTCCTCGGTTACTTGGACAGTATTATTTTCAGTGAATTTCTGTAGTAGTACGTACTTGGTTTGTGCAAAAATGCAGCATGCTTGTCTATTTCATTGTTCGCTTGCTTTTGACTTTCAGTCTGACTTTGTTAGCTTTGGATATTAAGGCGATATTCTGAAGGCTTGTGTTAAGGCCAGCCTCAGCTTGTTTTCACTTTGTTCTTAAACTCTAGGCAAAATCCAGGCTCGTGTTCTTATAGAATTGTTCTTGTAAAATAATAGTGTATAACGTTTGATCGTTTGGCCAGGACCTTAAAAATGAAACCTGCAGCTGAGCTCTTCTCCCCCGTCAGAGCGAAAATTTGCTTTCAAGAAAGGGCGGTATAACAAAACCGTGGGATTGTTATTACTGTGGGATTAATGATCTAATGAACAACTCGAAAACACCGAAGCAAATTGGAGACGAATTGTATGATGTTGTCGAGAAAATCAAAGAGCAGTTGCCGATGTGTAAAGTTTATATATCAAGCGTTGTGAGACAAGGGAAGTATGCCAATATTAATGATAATGTCGAACTATTGAACGAAATTCTGTGTAACATATGTAAAAAAAATAGCTTGATCTACATAGATAACAGTAATATAACTCTCGAACATCTAAACGGAAGTAAATTGCATCTGAATGATAAGGGTAGTGCTAAGTTAGCGAGCAACTTCAGAGATTGCATCAAGGCGTGACTTAATAAAGCAAAGACTATCTCTGATAAGTCCGATAAAATGTTACTACAAGAGACAATCGCGAGTACCACGATGTAAAACAAGCTAGGTTAAAAAATCCAAAAAACCCTATCCTTGCACACCTCAACATAAACAGCATAAAAAGTAAGTTTTGTGAGCTCAAAGATTTAGTAACAGCAAGCTCATATGATTGCATAGTAATTGGAGAAACAAAACTGGATGAAACTTTCTCCACTTCTCAGTTTCTAATACCTGGCTATAAAACACCATATCGTGCTGATAGAAACGCCTATGGTGGTGGCCTTCTTGTTTACTTAAAAGAATCTCTAAAAAGTAAGAGAATTGAAACTTTTGAAGAAAGAGGAATAGAAAATATATGTTTTGAAATAAACCTGCGAAAAGAAAAATGGGCTGTCATTGCTGCATACAACCCACCAAGCGCTGATAATGAAAATTTCAAGAATTCTATAATAACATCAGTAGATAAATTAACATTAAATTATGATAATTTAATTATTATAGGTGATCTAAATTTAACTCCAGATAATAATTACCTTAAAACTATATGTTCTTCACTTGGGCTGAAGAATCTTATTAAAGAACCTACTTGCTATAAGCCCAACTGTAATCCGTCTTCAATTGATGTTATTCTAACTAATCGCAAACATAACTTTAAAAACAGCACAACAATTGAAACTAGCCTAAGTGATTTTCATAAACTAATCCTTACTACATTGAAATCGTCTCTTCCAAAACACCATCCAAACATTTCTCGCTATAGAGATTTTAGTAAATTCAGTGAAGAAGCATTCTGTCGAGAATTGTTGCAGGCCCCATTTCACTTATGCGAATACTTTGATGATGCCAACGAGGCTTTTGATCATTTTCAAGAAACTTTCGCTAATATTGTTAACAATCATGCTCCGCTCAAGTGTAAAATAGTTCGAGCAAATCATAAGCCGCTTGGAAAATCTCACAGAAAGGCAATTATGTTGAGAACGAGACTTAAGAATAAGTATAATAAATCTAGGACTAGGGAAAACTTTGAAAAATACAAAAAACAACGAAATCATTGCGCTAATCTGCGGCAACGTCTGAAATCAGATTACTTCACTAAGATCTGTAAAGACGGAAATTTAGATCCTAAAAGTTTTTGGAAGAAACTAAAGCCATACTTTTTTAGCAAAGGTAACTCTGATTCAGAAATAACTATTTCTGAAAACGATTGTCTAATTAGTGATCCAAAGTCAGTGGCAGAAATCATGAATGATCATTTTGTAAGCATTTGCCAAGTTCGAGATGAAGGCAATTCTGCAACAAGTAATGAAGACTTATCAATGAGAGAAATAATAAGCCATTTTCAAAACCATTCAAGTGTTAGAAAAATAAAAAGCACTTTGGCAAATAGGTCTGTTCTAAATTTCCAGCAAGTACCGATAGGAGCTGTTAGGCATATAATTGAAAATCTAAATCATAGAAAAGCATCTGGTCATGATATGATAAACGCAAAATTTCTAAAAGTCTCTGTCGATATAATCATCAAACCGCTTGTACATATTCTAAACAAATGCATTCTTCAAGGGACCTTTCCCAGATCACTAAAAAAGGCAATAGTTACACCAGTATTTAAGAAAAAAGACCCATTTAGTAAGGAGAACTACAGGCCAATTAGTTTACTTACAACGTTCTCTAAGGTTTTCGAGAAAGCAATTGAGCTCCAACTCTCGCCATTTTTCGAGCAAAAATTCTCAAGATATTTATGCGCGTATAGGAAACACTTTTCCTCTCAACATGCTCTATTTAGACTTATAGAAGATTGGAGGTGTGGACTAGAAAACAATAAACATATAGGTGCTGTCTTAATGGATTTATCAAAGGCCTTCGATTGTTTACCAAAGAATCTTCTTCTCGCTAAATTACACGCCTATGGTGTGGAATACAACTCTCTATCACTGCTAAAAAGCTATCTTTCTGAAAGAAAACAAAAAGTTAAAGTGAAAGGACGCTACAGTGAGTGGGGCAATCTAGAACTAGGTGTGCCACAAGGCTCTATTCTAGGACCTCTTCTTTTTAATATTTTCATCAATGATATTTTCTATAATTTAAGTGAGGGGTCTCTTTGTAATTTTGCTGATGACAATACCATATCAATTACTGCTACTGATACAAACAGCCTAATACAACTTATAAAAATTAACACTAAAATATGCATTGATTGGTTTAAAACTAATGAAATGACCGCTAATCCT
>JACTAT010000037.1:8479710-8503667 GCA_014526335.1 Chrysaora quinquecirrha
AAGCATGAATCAATTTTTCAATAATTTACAAGTTAGAGAAATACACCTGGACAAAATTAATGTGGCAATCACAGGAATTACCATTATTTCTCGGTTAAATTCATGTAATAAATATATATTTTACAAAAGCAGACAAATCTGTATTTGTTTACCTCAAACCTCAGTAAACAGTTTATGTATGTCGATGACAATGGAGTTTCACGTTTACATCCAATACCATTTTTGTAATACCAGCTTCTATTGCTTTGTTTTAAACTCAGCCAATCATTTGTCTGGAAATAAATAAACAAACATTAAACAAAAATAACAAGCAACAAAAATGACAATACTTCATGTAATACCTGAGAACTTAGGCACCTAGAAAAGAAACACTGATAATTAGGAAAACACAAGATGGCATGGCAGATACCCCACAAGACAGAAACATAGCAATGCTGTCGCAATGTGCGAAGGATGGCGGTACAACGCTTACCAAAGAGTGTTTGCAAGAATTTGCAACAATGAAACAATGATTTCACAAATGAATCCATGTCCAGCAGTGCAACAGCTGCAGCAAAACTGATTATGATCATGATTATCATGATTATCACAATAATCATGACCATGACGATGATGATGATGATGATGACAATGATTATCACAATGATAATGACCATGACGATGATGATGATGATGATAACCATGATTATCACAATGATCATGACCATGACGATGATGATGATGAATATAACCATGATTATCACAATGATCATGACCATGACGATGATGTTGATGTTGATATCCATGATTATCACAATGATCATGACCATGACGATGATGATGTTGATGATAACCATGATTATCACAATGATAATGACCATGACGATGATGATGTTGATGATAACCATGATTATCACAATGATCATGACCATGACGATGATGATGATGAAGATAACCATGATTATCACAATGATCATGACCATGACGATGATGATGATGAAGATAACCATGATTATCACAATGATCATGACCATGACGATGATGATGTTGATGATAACCATGATTATCACAATGATAATGACCATGACGATGATGATGTTGATGATAACCATGATTATCACAATGATCATGACCATGACGATGATGATGATGATGATGACCATGATTATCACAATGATCATGACCATGACAATAACGACAACGATAATGATAATAACATGCTGAATCTGGCAGTGATGATGTCAATGATTATGATAATGATGATTTTGGTGGTGTTGCTGATCGTAATTTCGTTCACTCGAATCTCGCGAGCACTTTCACCTTCAATTCTGGACAGCAATGGGCCGTTCTCGATTCCCAAATTTGCATATATAGTTATAAGATTTTATGTCATTTTCAAAAAAGAGAGCGGAGAGAGCTTGTGGCGTAATAGAAATTCTCGCATAAACTTGCATCAACTCGATAAACAAAACAAAGAATCTATCTCCCGACCTAATTGCCAATGAGTAATCACCACTAATAGCTATTTTAACAGTTGATTGCCATTCGAAGACATGTTTATGTCGACTTTCACGTGCAGTCCATGTAAATTACGTCAGCCGTGATTTTCGCTCAATCATAATCAGTGTATTTAAAATAGTATTCCATAGTCATAACTATATCAGCCTGAAAAATTTTTATTCAAATTTGAGGGACAGGTCTCCGGTAAATCAATACTAATATGATCCATATGTATTCTTTTCATGGTACTCATTTGCTTTTATGCACCTGCGGACCGCGAAAGCATATAAAAGTAAACGAAACTATTGAAATTGAAGACTAAAAAATGAAAAACTTTATTGAAGGACATAAACGGATAGAGTTGTTACGATCAATGATTCGAGTATGAAAACATGAAAATGAAAACCAAACGATCATAAAAAATATTGAGAGTACCGTGAAACGGGGATCGAACTCCAGACCTCTAGTTTAAGAAAGCGGTGGTTTAGACCAGTTCGCCACAGTAGAAAATGCTGCTAATTGATGTTTATTGTAAATTAATTGCTTTTTGCTAATGATATCATTAATGCCGACACTTACGGCGACTTCAAAGTTAATCTATTGTTACATTTTGGCAAAAAAGAGCGTCTTAGGTCTCTCTCTCTCTCTATACCTGTATCCGTGACATCGCATCCCCACATAATGTGCTCATCCTTCGCACATAAAAAAACATTCAGCAGTTAGTTTAAATGCTAGTATTTCAGTTTCCCTAGCATTCTTGCCTTCTTCAGAGCTAAATTTGAGGGCAAAATATTGTTATTTAACTGTTTTTCTTTTCTTTGTTGAATCTGCTGTTCTGTGAAGCCGAAATGGTGTTTTAGCGCCAGTCTATATAAAAAACCTACCTTGGCCATGATTAGGGGGGTGATAAAATAAAGCAGTTGCAAAAGAAGCAAGCTTAATAGCAAACTGGTTAATAGAGAGCTGAAAACTTACATGAGTAATAGATCCTGTTCCCACATAGGCAAGGATAACAATCAAATTAAAGACAGCCCAAGGTAGTGTCCATACCATGTACTGAAAAAACACAAAGCAGAAAAAGATTAGTACTACAGTGTGCATTAAATAAAATGATTAAAATTTCCAACAACCAAAAAAATTGAACAAACTGCAAAGTGTTTCATCTAACATGTTCCTAAAAGTCAGAGTTTGTCAGGTGTTTATAACTATAATATTTCTCGTTGACTTGTGGGAATTCTTAGAAATAGGTCTAAAAGCATAAAAAAGAGACCCAAAATCTTTCTAAAGGGGTATTGAACATCATTCTTACACATCTGCAATACTTCTGAGTTCTAGGTCTTCAGAAAATCATTCCTGGGCTTGAAAAAATAATCCTCAAAAATGGGTCTTTCCACAGAGTTTGGTGGAACATACCCTTACATGTAATATGTAAGTCACCCCCATCACCAACGATAATTGCATGGTTAACTGATTGTTAGTCTCAAAAAGCCAGGTCTGAACACAGGGTCTGAAGATGTATTCTGAAAAATAACCTTACTTCTGAGACCCCGTTTACACTATGTCGGTATGAAATGAATACGGAATAATTCAATATCGGATTGGGAATTGGGAGTCCCCGTTTACACTTTGCCGGTATGAAATTAAAACGATGAGCAAGACCATCGGTTTTTGTCTAAAATCTATTGTTTCATGTCAACAAGAACAAAGAGTAATTTTTATTTTCTTATTCATTCAGCAAAGCGGCATCAAACTGTACCGTATTCAGGCGTTTACACCTTTTTCATATTAAGCTGGTTAGCGTATTGTATTCATTTTGTATCCTATTCATATCAAAACTGTGCCGGCATAGTGTAAACGAAAGGCCAAAACGGTATGGTTTCATACCATATTTGTCTCATACCGGCATAGTGTAAATGGGGCCTGGATCAAATACATAAGGTATGATGAAATTAAGACTTCAAATCAATCACAGCTGGGTAAATATTTGATATTCACAAAGAAAATGATTTGCAATTTCTTACTGTAAACAGCAGCCTCGTCTTCTGTTGATGGGCTCCAAATAATCCAAAAATCACAAAAATGATAGTTGCTATGCCAAAAAGAATAAGGAGCCACATATAACCCAAGAAGTCAAATACTAGACGTTGAATTATACTGACCTACAAAACAAAAGGAAATTAAATTGTTTAGATTTTTAATTTAAAAATTTTGCGGGCTTATTAATTGAGAGTTTCTCTTTCTCTTAACTGTCAACTTCAAGGGTTTTAACACTCAAAAAACCCTGCATGCCATGCTATTTCAAAAATTGAAGGAAAAATCTAAAGATCTATTATTCCAAGCAGGTACAGAAAACGGGGGTTGGGGGCTGTAGTCCTTTTTCATGATAACAAAGTCTGTACTTTCAGGACTACGGTATATCGAGGTTTAAGACTACGGTATATCGAGGTTTAAGAATTATTTTCCATTGTTCCAATTGAATTGTTTTCTTTAAACTTTATGTCACATGTGACTGGATTTGTTCCAATAAGTTTGCCACTGTTGCTGCAGAAGGAAGGTGGTATTCAATAGTGCCTATCTGGAGGGCACTGCCAAGTTTGTGGAATGTGGTGTGTGCACATGTGATTAGCGATAGCACAAAAGAATAGAACAATGGAAATGCAAATGCAGGAGATCTCGTTGAGTACCAATGCGGAAGCTTTGTTGTGTGAAAAAAGGTGGCACTGCCCAGGGGGGGGGGGTATTTGTTATCAGGCCTGGACGTTTGAGGCATATGATCCCGGGCGTGAATTGGTAGTGGGCCAACTTGGCAGTGGGTCAACTTGTGTAGAAAGCATTACTTCCACACAGGTATGACAGAGCTGTCTGAGGGGGGCTTTGGGATTTCAAGGGTTGCGGGTTTCGCTGATTTTGCCCTCGGTGTAATGGACAAATTATGAATTATGCGGGATTCTGCGTGTTTTATCTTTACTGTGCTTTAAATAATTTATCTGGACTCCTGTTTAATTTATTCAAGTAATTTCTTTTGTATTCCCTGTTTGTAATTTTATTTCCGCTTTGGTGTGCACACGTGCGTAAAATTTTAAGTATAAAAGGCCATGCCATCTGTTCATTTATCAGTTGGTTCGGATGCAGTGCAGATGGCTGGTCTCGCAAGATGATTTAGGACATTGGTGCAAGGACTAACAGATTGTAAGTTTTGCCTTTCTAATTAATTTATTTTCTTAATTTCTTTGCTAATTTAATATTTACTTGCTGTTACTTTGCTGTAGTATTTTGCTGTTTATTTACTTTTTGTTACTCGTAATAAGACTTTGTTAAAATTGTATTTTGTTTACAGTGAACCGCCATAAATGCATCGCCAGAATTTCGTTTCTTTGAGTGTGATCTGGGGCAAAGGCGTGTTTGGAATTAAAGTCCTTACACTCGGGTTTTCAGAATTTTCCAAAAAATCGTCCGGGCTTTCGGGTCAAGTATATTTAACGGGCAACGAGTTTTGCCAAATTTTTAGCTCAGATTTTGGGTAGATATTGTAGTAAAAATGTGCAGGTTTTCGGGTTTCAAACCTCCCAAAGGATATCAATGAGTAAAATTCCTAAAACAGTTTTTGAAACTAAGGTCATCCGAGTTTTTGGGTTTGTCCTAATTTTTTTCGGGGTTTTCGGGTTTTGATACCCCCAAAGCCCGCCTCCTGTCTGTCATCATCCGGCCGGCCCCTTTTAAATAATTGTCTTGTTTGTGAGTTAAAAACACAAGACAGTTGTTTGAGAGGGTCTGTTTAGATCGATTTGCTTGAGCACTTACCATGTGGATGTACAAAACAGCAAGCAATACTTTACGAATTGCTCGAATTTTCTTGGTCACCATTTTGATTTTTAGGCCTGCACCTGCATTCTAAATCTTTCTCGGCGACCAACGCATAAGATTTAATTAATGTGTCGATATTATGTGATCAGACTGTGAGCAGTAAAGCTCAGCTAATTAAGAACACTATTCCTATCTTATGTTTGCTTTTCCAAAGAAAAATATTTGCTAAGTCACTTTTGTTGACTCATCCTCCCTTATAAAGAATTTTGATCGGCGCTGATTTTTTCGCTTGGACGATTAGCCTCTTTTTCAAACATGCAAGACAATGGGGAAATATGGAAACAATTGATAAAACATGGAACTTTTGATTGTTGGAACCATAGCCATGGTGGAACGTGGAAAAAGAACGAGGAACGAAATATTAAGTGGCTTTTATCGAAATTGAGTTACTTTGATCACATTTGCCCTACCGAAATAGCATCATTTTTTAAAGTTCTTATATGAAGACTAATATCTAGAAACTACAGTATGCAAGCAAAAGAAATCTTTCCCCAACATTTTCGTCCAAAGAAAATTCATTCTAACTTATGAGAGAATATGCACATTATTAAAACCTTGTATTAAAACCTCAAAAAGAATATGCACATTAAATTTATTACTTTAAAAGACTATTTACAAGTAAAAATAAAGATTTTAAGTTTTTCTCCTAGTTATATGATCATATAATACAACTTGAATGTACTTTGGTGTCTCTATAACGATTCTTGCAGAATTGTCTCCTGGTGTTGGGGCCTGTAAAAGACAAAGATTTAAAGATACTGGAGCTATATTCTGGGTATCTAATGGCGGTCTCCTACCGCTATAAATATTAGGTGTGCCAATTTTCAAATAAACAAAGGCGTTTCAAGTGTATAAATGCTTATCATTCGACATTCCGGCACTGCTGACTGGTTTGTTTTTTCTCATATTATAATTTTTCTTACCTAAAGGCGGGCGTAAAACGTGCCACTATTGTTGGCCAACATGTTGGCTAAAATAGGCCAATATTTTGGTACGGTTTGCCATACCATCACAACATCTGAGAAGTTTTCGGTTGCTGATGTCATCATCTACAATTGATTCTTTTGCAAACACGGGCGAAAAGGAAGTAGCTGCTTGTTTATTGCTCGCTCTTCTGGTTGACGACGTAGAAGAAAAACTCGTGGCCCGACTCAAATCGCCAGCTTCAATCTATTTCTCATTTGATGGTCTCCGAAATAACGTCCGAAAATGACAATGTTGTGCCAACATGTTGGCGAGACATAGCAAACCGTACCAACACATCAAGTTTGCACAAATTGATGAAAATGTTGGCCAACATTTTCAAACATGTTTGCCAACTCTTTTTCGTTAAGATGTTGTTTGCTTGGACAACATCGCTAGCAAACCTTGCCAACATGTTGGCCATCAATTGTTGGCGGCGATATGGTCCAACATGTTGGCATGTTTTGCGACCGGCTTAACATTAACATTACCTATTAACCACTAGATTAGATTAGATTAGACTAGATTAGATTAGACGCAATGTGTTGTGATCCTTTATCTTTACAGAATCATAAATTAAAGCCTAAATATAGCGGTTTACCGAGTGATTTCCTTCTCTTCTTAAAGTTAATCGAAGATGGTTGGCATTGTGGGAATGACCGTAGCTATATCAGGGCTTCTTTACAAAATGTATTCATTTTTAGTGAAATCGATGATTAAGATGAGGTCGCCATCACAGCGCCTTTTGAAAGTTGGAACGAATACTTTGGCGCGAGCTTGGTAGTTTTCCAATCAAAACATGTTTTCCGTTCATCTAGCTCGAATGCATCTGCTTACTTTTTTTGTAAATAAAAAATGGGCAGCATTTAAAGGGGCCAAACCGACAGCATGATTCTTGCAAGCAAACTTCTTTTAAGCAAGGCACGCTAAATTCGCTGAGTTTTAATATTTTCATTTCTTCCAAATACTATTTTAGGCGATTCGAAACCTAAAATTTCAAAAAGTTGCATCTACCTTTGGATCAACATTCAATATCTTTCGATCTCTCTTATTCTTGAATAAAAGTCCAGAAGCATTTTCTGCTATAACCTAAGAAAATAAACCCGAAAATTAGGTATCAGTTCATAACAATGTCAATATCCATCAATTGAAACATTAAAACATAACCGAAATTTATAATTTCTTATTCTTAAATATCTTTCAGCTGAAATGTACAAATTCTCAACAACCTTTCAAATTGAAATGTACAAGTACAAGCTTTTTCATGTAAACGCTTTTTTTATAAGGAACCTACCTCAAGGCCTAGTTCTTAAAGTTCCTTATTTTTGGGCCTCTTTTGGGGCAATTGTAGTTCCCAAAGTTCCTTAATAGTTCCTTAATTTAAACTGCACATGCAGTGGTCTTAACAATAAAAGAGAGACATTTGAATGTGAGCAAAGCTCGAGACTACTCAAAGAAACATTGGACACATGCTTAAAACGTACAATTTATGTGATTTTCGACTACAAATGAATGGATTTTCTCTTTAGTAGTATAAGTTCTTTAAATTTTCGGGCCTTCTACATGTAGGTTCCTTATAAAGTGGTTCTTCATAAAAAAAAGCGTGTACAAGGCACTGGATAAACGTCAAACGAAAAAGTACAAAATACTTGCAAAAAAAAAATGAAAAAAAAATGATCCGACATTTTAAAAGGCTTTCGAAAATACAAAATAAAATCAAGACTTTATTTCGTTGTAGCAAAGTTCTATAAATGAATACAAACGCAATTTACCTGGTAGTTTGGCGTGGGATTTGACGTGCATTTTTGTGTTTCCCAGTTGTAGAAACTAAAATGTTGTAATAAAACATTCTAAAAACCACCAGAAGCGTTTAATCTTAGATACTCCTACAATCGTAGATTTTTCCACAAGTGGCATACCACATTTGATGGGATTTGAACCCAGGACTGCATGATCAGAGAGCCAACGACGTTTCCACTGAGCCGTAGAGCTCAATGAAATCGCCGAGTAACTCTCCAAGTCATACAGCCCCAGCCCCAGGCTCTCATCCCATTTTGATTCATGACAATTCATTCACGCCATTCATGACAAATATATATAAATAGTTATGGTGCTGAAGAAGGCTCAATATAGCCAAAACACATAAATCAAAATGGGATGAGAGCCTGGGGCTGTATGACTTGGGGAGTTACTCGGCGATTTCATTGAGCTCTATGGCTCAGTGGAAACGTCGTTGGCTCTCTGATCATGCAGTCCTGGGTTCAAATCCCATCAATTGTGGTATGCCACTTGTGGAAAAATTTATCCTTGGGTTCGCCATTCATGACAAATATACTCCTACAATCGTATACATTCGTATCAAATATTTTAATTTTTTATTTGAAGGCCTAAAATATTCTTAACATGTTCTTAATTTTCTTGCTTTTTAAAAAGCTGCTGTTTTTCAAATTAGGTGATAATTACTACGAAACGGGACGCACATGTAAAAATTTCACATAGTCACAATGATTGATAGTTTACCTGTTTTCTAGAATTGAGAACAGGACAGCGCCACTTAAGAAATTAAATTCTAACTTTTTCTAGCTTCACAAAGCCTTGTAATGTTCTTAGTATGTAAATTTTCAGCCTCTGAAGCCTTATGTTCTTATATACTTTGTTCTTACAAAAAAACGTGTATGCATAAAGTCGCTTGTTTTGTAGCAAACTAGGGAACGGAAAGGAGCCAGCCAAGAACGGAGTAATTAAAATTTCTTAATCTTTTGTACTTGATAAGCATTGATAGCTTAAAGTTTCTTGATATTTTTATTGACAAACCAAGGTAAGGTTAACACGAAAAAATTTGTTGTTTGCTGATAGTTTAGACTTGTAGTAGTTTTTTGTTGGCTTTTCGAATTCTCTCAGTTCGCATTCTCCCATTTCCCTTTGTATGCGAAGTTGAAATGAACTTTTTGCAAATGCACGCATTTCAAATTATATCAAGCGCCTCACCTTAGATCTGACGGCCTTGGAAGCAATCTTTTACGACCAGCAAAATATGGCTCAAAATCTTCAGTCTGCCAACATAAAGAAAACAAAGATATTAGCACTTGCAGATAAAATTTATCGTACTTTTCAATTGAAAGATCTTCCAATTAAGTATGCTCAATGAAGACATCTCCTCTCCACCAGTAACCACATGGGCTAGAGGGTATATGGGTTCAAATGAGTTATTTTCTAGAGGAACCTGTCGCTGCCTCTTCTGTGGTCTTTAACATCCGGTTTTTCAAACGACAGGTTCTATGCTAGGACACTGGGGACTGTCGCTATGGCTTTCCTACGTCAGCGTCATAAAGCGAGACGAGATCAAGAAATACTGTAGCTAACATGTTGTTGTTGTCTGTCGCTGGAGTTTTTTCATGACTGTTTTCAAAGCCTTTGCTAGCAAGCTGGAATAGGGGAAATTTCCTAGCCAGAAATGATAACCTTTCATCATCAGCTTTGCTCTCAAATTTTAATCAATCTGGATCCAAAATTGTACCCAATTTATTTTTCCAACTCCCTGTTTTAGTTCTCGAGGGCTAAGCACATTGGAGCAAATTTCAGTTCTACCTCCTATGGCACATATACACCTTCACTGTCACTCTCTCAACTTACAATGTAAAAATGATATATCTAGTCAACAATCTTTACCTTAAGCCTGTGTGCATAGTCAATGTAGCCAGATATTTCCTGAAGCAAAGATAAAGATAAGGTAAAGTTTACTGATCAGAGAATCAACAAAAGCTTGTTATTAACTTGCTACACTCATTTCTTTATAAGAACCTCGTTTAATAAGAAACTTACTACTTAGATCATGTTAAGTGTCTTATTTCTGCAAAAAAACAGCTCATGTAAACGTGAATTGTATTGCTTCTTCTATTTGTCAAATTTAAGTGTCAATGCCCTGTTTTGGAATTCAAAAAATTTTGATCCCTAAGAAACTACAAAGGAACTTTCAGTACCAAAATTCTCCAAAAGTTAAGAAACTTTGAATTTTCAAGTTTGTGTGACACAAAAACGCAATGTTTGGAGTGGTATAAAAGACAGCAAGGCTTTAGTTTCAGAAAAAAACTTACAGTCATTTTGCCACTACGGTTGGCTTCTTCTCTTTGTGCTATAGCTTGCAGAAATGGGTCTGTGATGTCTTTTCCAGAACTTGCAAGGACTCTGAAGGAAAAATCAACAAAATATTTACCAGGAACCAGACCGGCATATGGTTGTCATCTATGTCAGGTGCGATTTTAGCAACAAATTGTAAACATCAAGGGAATTCAGGTTGTTTCCTTGATTCAAGTTTTGACAACTTGTATCAGGTAATTTCATCTTGTTTCAGCTCGTTTTAACATTTATAAAATACGAGCCAGATCTGGCCACTTTCTACCCAGTATATTCTTGCTTGAAAGAATAGCTAAAAATGTATTAAACTTACTTTTGTTGGCTTCTTTTTGACAGTCTGCTTGCTTCTGCAGCTTGTTTTCTTGCCTCAAATTCTTCCCTTTTCAGAACCTTGAGAAAATAAAGTTAGCAATATCAAGATTTCAAACAACACTAAGGCAAAAAATTGAGTTTCATCTGGTGCGAGTCTGCAGAGTGTGCACTGTTTCAGAGTCTGCAGAGTGTGCACTGTTCAATGCGATCTTGGAGGTGCCATTGCCAAGAAACTGCTGGTGTGTGGTGCAGGGGCAAAAATATGATGAAAGACTTTTTTGCATGGAAACAATAGAACAATGGTGCATTGGTGCACTGAAAGATTTGAGCAAAAATATCTCTGGCCCACCACTCACACACTCTGCAGACTGGATCTAATGCCTAACATGGTCAGGGAGACTGTAGGTTGTTAGTTTTATGTTGTTGAGATTTAACGTACTGCACAAAAGGAAGTTATGGTCAAAACACAATGGAAGTACAGATTTGTCAATGCATTAGTCAGTTGAGTTATGTAGGGATTATAGATCATTTTGGTATGACATCAGACAGCATTTTTTCGCAACCACATGATATCGAGTTTTTTATATGAAAATCTTATAAAGCAGCCAAAACTTAGTCTAGGTACAAAGTTTCACTGTCCTAGCATTTGTGTTCTTAATTTTATGAGCATTTAAAGTTCCTGAATTCATAAAGGCTTTGACCGCAAAAAATTAACTTTGTGAAACTTTTCACCCCACAGGGTCAAAGCCCTTAGAAAATTGTGAACTTTGGATGCTCGTAGAATCGATAATACAGCGCTGGGACAGTAAAACTTTGCACATAAACTAATTTTTGGGTGCTTTATACAATTTTTGCATCAAAAAATTGATATCTTGCAATTTCGCCAAATTTAAATTCTACCGAAATGATCTATAGATCACTTCCGTAAACGGCTGATGTCATTTACATTTTTCAACATCACACAAAATTGAATTTTGGATGCAAAACTTTAACTTAGTCTATGTACAAAGTTTCACTGTTCTGGCACTTGTGTTCTTAGTTTTATGAGCATTCAAAGTTCCCGATTTCATAAAGGCTTTGACTGCAAAAAATGAACTTGGTGAAACTTTTTACCCTACCTGGTCAAAGCCCTTAAAATCGTAAACTTTGAACTCTCGTAAAATCGATAATACGCGTACTGGGATAGTAAAACTTTGCACATAAACTAATTTTTGGGTGCTTTATAGGATTTTCGCATCGAAAACTTTATATCTTGCGATCTGGATAACCAAGAAATAAGAAATCGGGAACTTTGAATGCTCATAAAATTAAGAACACAAGTGCTACGACAAGAGAAACTTTGTACCCAAGCTAAGTTTTGTCTGCTTTATAAGATTTTCATATCGAAAACTCGATATATCATGTGATTTCGAACAATTTTAATGCTGTCTGACGTCATGCCGAAGTGATCTATTGCCTACGGGCTACGGCTAGTCTAAATTTATCTTCTGGGGAAAGACAAAGTTTTAGACTTGGAGTTAGATAGACATTAGGACATGGATAAATTGTTTTAATCATACTTCTCCACTTCCTCTGTATCCCAATTCCACAAGTTGCCTTGCTAATTCTTCATCCTGTAATAAAAGTCGAAATCTGCCGTAAATCATTTTGTATAAAAATTCAAAAATTTCAATTTCAACAGGCCTAAAGAAAAACAACGCAAATGATGGCAAGAACACCCCTGTGAAAATAATAATGAACGTCATTCAATAAGTTAAATATTTTACCTCGAGGTAATAAAGATCAAGCGGCGTAATTTGACTGTCTAGGAAATCTTCGTAGGTTGAAAATTCGGTAACAATATTATCTGAAGCAATGGCTTCTTCCTCCATTTTGAAACTGCATATAGCATCTGGCTACAGGTTGCCATAGTGACTGCAGCCTCGTTTTGCCATTTATGTTTACTTTTCACACATTGCTCAAGATGGCGGCGGATAGGTGTGAAATCGAAACAATCACACGTATTTTTCTTCTAAGGAATTCTAGAAGAAACTCAATCACTACTGAAATCTGATAGTACTTCAGAAAATCTGATAAATAACTTCACATTTTTCAAACTTATGCCAAAATTGGTTTCTCGTAAATCCAACATAACATTAAAAAACAATTCAATTATCTACATCTAAAAGCTATCTTATCAATTAATTATACAGTAAAAAAGAATTGAAAAAACATTCATTAAGTTTTATTTATTAATTCAACCAAGTTGTTTTAAATAGCTTATATACTTAAAACCAAAAGTCAATTAAGTTGAATCCCAAAATACTCTACATGCTTCTACAGTGCAGTGCAATAGAATAAAAAAACATGAAAATGGTTGCACACAATTAAATAGAAATACTAAATACCCTTTACGTAATAAAAATGCAATAAATAATTGTTTACAACAATTTAATTAAACATTCGGTTAAGCTAAAAGAGTGAGCTTCAGCCTTAACCTGATACAATTCGACGCACACGCCAACAAGAGGGAAGCCCAAGGGAAGCCGGAGGTTGGACTCAAAAAAGCCCAGACATGGAAAGATTCTCGCACGATCGCTTTAGATGACTAAGATTGAGATTAGGGAATTTTAACGGAAACACATTTAGAAATCGCTAAAGTTGAGCCCATTATAATACATTCAGGTTTGAGCCTATAAAACTCTTTCTGAGGGAAATACCCCGGGGGGTACTTCATTGTTCAAATGACTAGACGTGCCGCCCAGTTTTTCCAAACCCACCCATGTCTACCCATAAATTCTGTTTCTCCTTGTACCCATGTATAGAAAAAGCAACGAAATTTTTTACCCATTTGTTCCAATATCTCAAATGTTTGAACTCAATTTAACGCCTGAGGCAACTCTAAATGCCTCGAAAAGTCATTTGCGCTGAAAACTAAAACGCACTTTTTATCAGGCTTTTCAAAGCAATGCATGTCTAAAATGTTATATAAATTTTACTACCCATATGTAGAGATTCTTTACGAAAAATCAACCCATATGTAGGGAAATTGGCGCTGAAAAAGTTACCCATTTGGGCGGCACGTCTAGTATAACGAACAATGGAAGTCCCCCCCCCGGGGGGAAATACCAGAAGAAACTTGTCTTTTGAAAGAAACTTGTCTTAACAAAGACATTTGGTGCTACTGCGATCTGAACCTTAAAAACGTGAAAGTTAACGTAATGAGCGAGCATTACCGGATAATAATGCCCTATCATTACGTCGCATTCGAAATTTTTCAGGCAATCAGATTGCATACCCCGGTCCAAAGGGGGAATAACGCAGATTTAAGATGCGCTTCTTAAACACAATATCTGACTGTTTGACCACATCACAAAACATTGCTCGTCAAACATGTTCTATATGAGACCAGCAGAAAATGTTGTCGTTTTTCAAAAAAGCTTAGCTAATTCTGCTTGTCAAGCAGTGTTTACCGAAATGGCAAAACGGTCAAAAATTGTTAAAAGAATTTCAAATTCTAGACAGCACAGTGCCTTATACTTTTGGTACGATAATAGACGCTTCTGCAAAAGATGGCCTGGGAATAATTTCCTTAGTTACGTATTTTACATAGCTGTAGCAGATGGAAGAATTTAACAAATGATTTAATAGGTTTGCGGCAATTGGGGAAAAGGTTAAAACATGCAGATTTTCAAAGAAAAGCAATTTTCACAGAAAATGCATCCTTGAAGGACTTGTTAATGCATCAGCATTTTCTGCTTTATAGGTCTACGGCTTGGCTTCGACCCTATTTTGAGAGCTTACAAATTTCGCAATTGCGGTTTGCGGCTTGCGTTTTTTGGTGTGTATTGACGTCGGTTTGCGGCATTGTGCATGCGGCTGCGGCTTATGAGCGGAAAATGCTACACACATTCTGAATTTCACAAGAAATATGCGTAAAGAGGGCCCTGTGGCACTAGAAAACGAAGTAGGGAAAGTAACCAAGCAATCAGGCAAAAAAGCGACCGGATAAATGTCGATTGACAAGCTATTGGAGCCGTCAGTGTTATGTCCGCGAGTGATGTTAATCGGCAGCGGCTTTGCCATTTATTTGATGACGGATTGCGGCTTTGAGCTGATTTTTTCGCGGTTTCGCGGCTTCTGGACCCCCTATAATAGCCCCGGGGGCGGAGGAAAATCAAATAAATTTGGAAAAAATTTTGTACCCCTTCCAAATATTGAGATTTATTTTCGTGCCCCTCTAGAAATGCATAAATATATTTTACGCCCCCTTCCAGTCAAATAAAAGTCATTAAGTCGATAATTTGTACGTATTCGAAACTCTTCAATTTGTCACTACTCTTCCACTCCTTGTTTTCGTAAAGAGACTCTCTATATCTTCTTCTTTTCTGAGCTTGTATCTTCTTCAGAGATATTGGTGTCATGAATTTCCAATCAGCGGACAATTTAATGTACTGAAATTCATTTCTCAGTTAAAAGCAGCCCCCATATAGCGGGAAGACCTCTCCACAAAGGACAATAAAATTGGTCCCAAAGGTGTCCGCTATATGGAGGTTTCAGTATATAGCGAAAATATGAAACCTAAAGGCTACCAAATCCTGGATCTTCAAAAGTTAGCCCGGACTAGGGGTGATGTATCGCTCCGGGACCTAGGACAGTTTTAAGATGAAGCACGGAAAGAATATACATGAACACGCTCATGATTTTAAGCTTTAAATTTCAAAGCTCTAGCGGCAAGGCTGGACGTTTGACGCTTGACGCTCGAATAAGAAGACTCGAATTCGACAGTGTAAAACCGTTCATTCAAAAAGTCTTTTTAAAAGTTTTTTAACATGCTGGAAGGGTATTGTGTTAAAATGAGAACAAAATGAAAAAAAATTAAATTACTATTAACCTCATGCAAGTTACGTAAAAAATTCCAAAACCAAGGAAAATATTCAGCTGAACATATCCAGTGTTGCAGTTCAGAAATAGTAGAAAGCCAAAATGCACGAGGATCATAGACTTTTGAAGGACATAGCACTCAGTAAAGAGAAAGTACAAGGGCACAGACTAGGGGGTTTGGTGGTTAGTTAACCTAGCTCCCCCTGTTCCGTGACGAGGGCTATACGTATTTACAGACAAGCAATTGTTTGACATACCTTTTTCAAAGCTGCTTCTTCGCGTGCAAGTTTCTGCATCAATTCTTCTTCTTGTCGTTTGCATCGTAAGGCTGTTTCCTAAAATTAGATAGAAACACGTCCTTTATATGTTGGTACTGAGTAACTAAGTAATCTAGATATTTTTCGCATCTGTGGTGAAGTGTAACGGCCAAAATGTTGTGAATTCTAGTCATGATCTAGCCTGCGCATAGATTTTACTTTGCTGTGGAAATTGGAAGGGAAACCTTCTGTAAGCGGAAAAGAAGCAGCAGCACAGGCTTTCCCTTCTTCCTCTGCAACAAGCAAAACTCTGTACGTAGGCTTCTAGCCACGATCCTGCCAATTTTGTTTCAGAGATAACAACGTTGGGCACGTTGTTTACAGGAAATGTCTTTCCGGTGAAAAAATGGGTACCTAAAGTTATAGGCGCACTGTGTGGCAAGACCCTGCTATACCAGGATACATCCATACCAGGGATAAATGATGTCGACTGAGTTGTCTTACATAGAAATAGATTCTCTAAAAACTCTACTTCATTTTACTTAACTTTGCTTCTTGGATTGCTGCAAACCAATCTTGTTCAAAAAGAGATCAACGGTGCAATTGTGACCCTCCTTTTGTCTGGCAACAATGTTCGCACCCTTTCTGGCCCTTTATTTCACGCCCTTTCGTAACTACATTTATTTGTTATAAGAAAAAACCCTTCTGATGTAATGATACAATGAGGGATTCATTATAATCTGAACCCTTCACCCTCGCACAGTTTCAATAATAAAGAGAAGTTTCATTCTTGGGAAGTTAAGCAACTCTTCAGGAAACTTTTACCATATTAACTTTTGCCAAAACCTGAGAAAATCTACTTTACTTGTTGGACCAAAGTTTCTTATAGAAAATGGGTAGATTTCGAGCCCTTTTCTTTTGCAATTAGCAAACGCGTTTTGATTGTTTCATTGCAAGAGCTAAGGCTACACGGCTACATAATATCCTATATAATAATTCATGGCAATTTATGGCAATAAAGCTTTGCAGTTCTTTTCAAAACCTTTGCATTTCTTTCGCCCGGTTTCGAATTTTAGGCCGTAAAGCAAAGCAAAACATTTTCTTGTCACAACAAATCATTTATTTACTTATCACTAATAACAATTTAGTACCTTAAGTAATTTGGCGTTTTCTTTCTTGACTGCGCAAAGTTCTTGCCTTATGCTTTCGACATTTTGTTCTTGTTTCCGTCTTTCTGATTCACAAGCTTTTACTTGGTTGTAAAGTAATTGTTCTAGTTCCTCTTGCTTGGAGACGAATTTCTGCAAAACATTCAAGATGTATCAAATTAAAGAATTACTCTTCTGAATCTAGCTATTAGTGCTGTTTATTTGTATCTAACAACTACTAATACAACATTCACACTGAAAGTTTAACCGGTTTAGATTAAACCAGTTTTACAAATGTTGCGTTCTGATTGGTCAGTCAATATATTTGAATTGATTTGATTGGTGGAAATTTAACCTATTTTAATTAAAACTGGTTTAAATGGGTCAGTGTGAAAACAAATTGACAGCGTTTAAAAACCCAGCAGTAAACTTTCTGAAGCTAAAAAAAACTTCGCAGAGTCTTGGGGGGTATTTTTTTGGTAACCTCCTGATTTTGACAGGTTTTCCAAAATCTGTAAACGGTAGACTTAGCAGGAAAAAGTTTTCTGCACCAAAAAAACACAGCTGCCGAAATCGGTAGGCTGATCAGAACAAACTCGAACTAACCATTTATTTTATAGCGAGAACGAGATTCCTTTCGATGTCTGAAAAACCTTCCAGCTTCAGGGACAGACGGTTTTTGAGGCCTGCGGAACCTGGTTCAGAAGACTGTACCAAAAAATTACGTCTCAAAGTCTGCCAAAAAGAGAAGGCGTCTGCTGAAAACAGAATGTGTCCAAAGAAATACGCCTTTGATTACGGGCCAAGAAATGTCCAAATATATTGTGTCCGAAAGTATGGAGCGCTTGACTTAGCTCAAGAAAGGAATTCTCGTACATCTATGGTGTAACTTCTATCGTTTCCATGGAAATCTCAGGAAATCCTTTTGTTTTAACGAAAATCTCCTACCAATGTTCAAGTAAAAAAATTTCGAAGGATGAAATGCACATCGGAAATCTTGGTCCTTTTTGCTTCGTTGAAGTGAAGCTACCTGTAAATGATTTTCTTGAACATATTTCTCGTTTTCTTATAAAATGGAAAAGCAAGGGAACCTCCGTTTATGGCACCTGTATACAACGGATAGCTCCAAACAACGGACAACTCAAAACAACAGACAAATACAACCTCAACATAGCGGACATACCTCTTAAACAGACACAAACATTGGTCCGACAAGTGTCCGTTAAATGAAAAATATAACCAGTTGCATTGTTAAAGATCTCTCAAAAACGGACAACAGAGTTTGTGCAACAAGTCCCTTATGGGAGCTTTAGTGAAATGATTTATTTGATGAAATGTTTTAAATTCCCTTACCTGTAAATGTTTCATATTATCTTCAACTTCTTTTTTCTTCATTTCATTAATTTTTTCAAAATATCTTCCTTTCCATTCATCAATTACTTGTGCACCCCTCTGCTTCCTTTCTTTTGTTATGATATTTTGTATTTCTGCCCTCCTTGCATCAACCAACTAGTACAAATAAAAAAAGTTTAGGCACATGCGTATATTGGATTTCTTAACCTTCTAACACCTGACTTAGGGGGTGCCTTCAATCGTTCACAAAAATTGTAACGCCCCTATCCTCTTCAGTTAATGTTATTCTGAGCCAGTTCATGTAACTTGGTCGCCACTTGTTGCTGGAAATTAATTTGCAATCACAACACTTCTTTTAGGGGGGAGGGGAGAACAAAAGCGCTCTTTCTAGCCGAAAGACTACTGTCAAGGAACGTTCCCCATTTGGCAGAGGCAGAGAAAAATACAGGACATAAAAAACAAATGAATTAAAATATTATATAATTCCATAATATTCATTTTTATCCTTTGCGTATTTACTCAGGCCTCTTCGGTGTTCATTGTACCTAAATTAATTTTCTCATTGTCAAGAACGGTCGCCTTTAGAACCGTCATTGTGTAAACAGGGACTGGTGTTGGAAAGTTGGAGAGTTGGAGAGCGAGTGTTCAAGAAAGCAAACAGAAGCAGATATTTCTGTATAATCGTTACTTGGCAATGAACACCTCGTCTTGGTAGCAAATTATCGTGATAGTAGGCATTCGATTAAATGAATTTCAAATGCCTAAAAATTAAATTTAAACATACTTTGATTTTTTCATCGCTGTCCAATGCTTGGCGATTTAATGCAGCAAAATTCGCGTCATTCTGGACCTCTCTTTGAGATTGCGAGTTTGTCTGTAGCCTCGATTTCACATCCGTCAACTTTCTCCCCTCTGTTATGAAAGAAAAAACTGTGAGATAAGTTATTTGAATTAGACGGTGAAGAATAATGAATCCAGGATTGAGTGCTTCATGATCCTCCAAACATGATTACAAAAGAGAGAAAACTGGGATAGGGGGGTGCTAGACTTACTACCTGAGTCGTACTATCGCTATTGAAATGAATCGCATAGGCGCTCAAACTACACTCAGTGTGAGCGATCTCGGTTTGGTGAGCGATAACTGGGACTCAGGTAATAAGTCTAGTGGGATGCTTTGAAATTATTCAGCTATACCATCTTTTCATATGGCATCGACTATTGGGATTGTCCACATGCTGTGGAAGGATAGTGTAATGCATTCAAGCTCAAGACAGGATTCAGCCTCATTCACTGCTTGCAAGTGCATTAAAGAGCCAACACTCCTACTGTGCATTTCCATCCGCATCAGGGCATGAATTCCACTTTAGTCAATTGTTTCGGCTTGTTTCTGACGTTTATACTCTGAGGAGTGTCAGGCGAAAAAAGCTTTCAAGAATGCCCTTTGGTATTTCCGCTGTTCATAACAATTTCAAAATCACTCTAACTCAAAAATTACTCTAACTTTAAGGAATTAGCATTCCAGCTTCGGCCTTCGAAATCCTTGTGAGAGATGCCGGTCGTTTAGGTGGTGCCGGCTCGCCCCGCCAGTGAGCGATCACCGGAATTGAGGTCTTCGCGTTGAGCTAAGCACGTAAAACATTAGAACCATAGAATCAATATCTAGAATCACCTTCTCGAATCTTTAAAGCCGTGTGATTCAATGTTGTCGCCATTTCTTTTTCGAATTTCTGTTGCTTTCTTTCTGACACTGTTTTTCTTGTCATTTTTTCCCTAAGACAGGACACAAATGTTTACACTCAAATGATAACGATGAGATAAGGGTGCTGGTCTTTGTAATAGTAATATTCTGTACAGTTCATGGGATAAAGTGGGATGTCGAATGAAATTAGTTGAAGAGTCCAAGTGGGAAAGACTGTCTATCTGTTTACACAAAACCGGCTTTTTGATTTGATGTGGATGAATTCTAAAATTCCGAAAAAAAAGGTCTTGCTTTGCCAAAAATGTTTATCAAATTCTGAACAAATTGATTAGGAGCCTTTATGAAAATGCTCTTTTCTCACAGTGTATGTCAACTAACGTGAGAAAAAGCCGAAACATCTTTGTACAAACTTTTTCTTCTTTCTTTAACATCAAAACTCAGAAACAGACCGAAACAATCGACTGGGCCCATACTTCGTTCACTATAGCTTAAAATTAACAAACTTTTAGCTAATTTAAACCAACTAACTAAAACTTTTAGCTAATTTAAACCAACTTAAAACTATTAAATTAACAATGCAAAACCAAACTAACAAGTAACAGCATCATAAATTTGTTAAAAAGAAGAAAAACTTTGAATAGAGTTAAACATAACCTACGTTTTGAATATATTGTTTGCATAAGTCGCATGTACATTTGAAATTCGTAAAAGTTTTGATTCTATTCTTAAATATATCTAATGTAGGGGCATTTTTTAATTCTAAGGGAATTGAGTTCCAAATTTGGTTGCATCTATATGAGACAGTATTGAACCCATATAATTTATAATTAGGCTTGGTATTTCTGAACTCATCATCATCGTCATCATCATCATCATCATCATCGTCATAACCATCATTATTTGTAGAATACGGTTGATTACATGAAATATATAAACTCTGGAAAAAGGCGTATTCAAAAAGTGACGATTTCATTAAAGGAATCGTCATCATAAAGGCTAAGCAGAGAATTTAAATAATTAGGGTTTTCTATGCGAAATAGCTTAGATAATGTCATCATAAGGCAGTATATCTATAATGAGTTCCATATAAAAGCATGATCCGTTCTCGATCTACATGTTAACAAAAAATGAACTTATTTTTGTATATTAAGGCAACAAAATAAATACAGCAATATGCTTACCAGCTTGTCATTTTTCGCAATCATTGATTTGTCCCTACAAAATAAAAAGTTTCACTTTATCACAAGAAATGGTGGTGTAAACATAAACAATTAAGTGTCTCTGAGTTGGGTAAACAAGAAATTCTTGGGTAAAGGGGTAGGATAAAAAACTATATTGGGATGTAATCACTCTACTAATGATATAGTGACTTGGCAAATTGGAATAAATACTTGGTAAATCTGCTTCTGGCTGTTAAAAAAGCAATCGTGAATAAGTCTTGTAAACGAAATAGGTCTGTCTAAGGTGAAGAAGATGTTTTTTCTTTCTATCTTTGGTGGGGTACAGAAAATCTTATTTTTAAAAAAGATTGGGCAAAATTTTATTTGGGGATCTAAAATACTCTTTCGTCCCATTTCAACTAAGGGCCTCGTTTTCAAATAAATTGAAATTAGGTCATAAAGAAATTTCGACTGCAGATTTGAATTCAGCACCTTCTTTTTAATGTTGAGGCAAAGCTTTATGCTTCTAGTCCTTAAGATATTGATTTAAAATAGGTGTGACATTTTTCACGTTCAAATCCCTTATAAATGTTCAAACTTTTAATCGCTATAGAATCAACATCGTAAGGACTAGAAGCGTAAAAATTTGCCTCAACACTAAAAAGAAGTTGATGAATTCGAATCTGAAGTCGAAATTTCTTTATGGCCTAATTTTCAATTTTTTTAAAACGAGGTCCTTAGTTGAAATGACCTATTATGATCGTATTATCAATACCTAGCATTGTCAGACTGCAACACTCGCTGTTTCTGCGCTTCCATATTTACACCAATTGCAATTTCAGCTAACTCTTTTTCCAGTTTGAATTCTTCTTCCTGCAGATAACAACAACAACGATTATTTACATGAAAAATTTAATTGGATGGCCTGATCTTAATTCTGGGCGACCTATCTATCAGGTTGGTGTAAGAAGTGAAAATACGACTGGTGCAATAAGTCCAACAGGGACATCGCCGCTCGGCTTACGATTGATGAATGTCGTGGATTCGAATCTTGTCCATCAGAAAAGAAAAAAACCCTCTAACAATATACTTGTTCTCTCGGAAACATAGATTGGTGTACACGCTTTTTTTTATAAGGAACCTACGTCAAGGCCTAGTTCTTAAAGTTCCTTATTTTTGGACCTCTTTTGAGGCAATTGCAGTTCAAAAAGTTCCTTAATAGTTCCTTAATTTTAACTGCACATACAGTGGTCATAACAATAATAGAGAGACACTTGCATGTGAGCAAAGCTCGGAACTACTCAAGGAAACATTTGATACATGCGCAAAGTACAATTTATGGGGGTTTCGACTGCAAATGAATGGAACCGGCTTTCTAATTCTTGATTATTTGCAGTGATAAAAGCATTCAACATTGAAAAGTTCCTTAATGATTTTCTCTTTAGTAGTATAAGTTCTTTAAATTTTCGAGCCTTCTACATGTAGGTTCCTTATAAAGTGGTTCTTTATAAAAAAAAGCGTGCAAAGAACTTCCCCTCATAGACCTTATCCTTGTCTACTATTAAAAGGCAACGAGCCCTATAAACAATTAAAAGCTTTGAACATAATAATAGAACAAAAAATTAACCTCTTTAATCCTCATTTTCTCTTCGAATTCTCGTGTCATACTTTCAACTTCGATCCTCTTTTTTCGTATTTCTTCGGCGATTTTTTCGTATTGAAAGGCCTTGGCATTCCTGTGAAATTATGGAGCAAAGACAAAATATCTCAAAAGTTTTTGAGTGTTGGTCGAAAATGCCTTAAATCTTAAAATAACAAAACCTATCTGAGACCTATGAATGAATTAATAGATGAGAAAAGTGGGAGGAATATATGCAAGTTTAATAAGAAACTCTTTATAAAAGACACAAGACTCTGAATGGTCATAAATTTAAGAAACTGCAGCATTTGAATCCAGTACTAATTCGAGGATGGCGCTCACTCGTGCCGGGCACTCATAAAACGTTTTGGAAGGGGGGGGGGGTGTTTTGAAAGTGAATCGTCAAGGCGCTCATAGAATATCTCTTTTTGAAAGGGGGTGCACATTCGGGTGATGCGCTTCTTCGAGGAAATAAGGTGTTTTTTGTCTGACATGAGTTTAAGCATTAAGAATCAGAAGAGTGAAGTTATTTATCAGATCACAGCATACAACGAGATGACAAAATCTCTTGATTAAGACTATGATTAAGATGGCCAAAATCAGTCACTGACCTAATCTAAAGTATGTATGATATAAAACTTAAAGCACGTATTTTTGCCAAAAAAAGCAAAAAATAGCTGAACTTACATGACATTTACTGATTTCCTTTCTCTGTCTTTTGATTTTTGTAGTTCAGTTATATTCCTATCGATTTTCTGCCTTGTCAGCTAAAAAATTAAAACATGAAATTAAGAATGCCTATACAGAAATACCAATGTCGAGCTTCAATACTCTTAAATACTCATAATTTTAAGCCTAAATATATTCTTATATTACTAGTGGAAACGTCGTTGGCTCTCAGATCATGCAGCCCAGGCTTGAATCCCATCTATTGCGGTATGCCACTCATGGAAAATCTACCCTTAGTGCTCGCCAATCGTGATAAATATATACAAATATGTGTGTTGCTAAAGAAGGCTCAACATGCAGAAAAAACTCAAACGGGAGGAGAGTCTTGGGCTGTACGACTTGAAGAGTTACTCAGGG
>JACTAT010000037.1:8528570-8605634 GCA_014526335.1 Chrysaora quinquecirrha
TGTATCACTTGCAGATGGGAAGAAGATATTATTCATTGATGGCAGCATCAATTGTTATCAATATTGGCAATATGCTGCATTGGCATTTGTCTTTGCATGGACATTACCTCTTGTTTACACATTATATGCTGCTCCTAAATACCTGGAACGAAATGCTTTATCCATACAAGGGTTTTATCTGGCATTGGCATTCCCTTTGATTTTCCTCATTTATTCAATATTCAAGAAACCAGAAGCTGATTCGAATCCTGAAGAGCAATGTTCTGATGAATATTCTCTTTGGGATGTTTTGCTTCCAGAATCTATGAACAGACAGACGGAATCTGAAGAAACCTTGAAGAAACTCAAGCACAAATTGATGCATGTTTTGTGTGGCTCGTTTCGATCAGATGGCAAGATGACAAGAGGAATCACATGGGAACCGATACTAATCTTTCAAAGATTAATTCTCCTATCTTGCCACACGTTTATAATCAACCCGGTTCTTAAAGCCATTATAATGCTTGTTATGATTGTTCTCATGGTCTCTCTGAATATTGCAGTGCAACCTTTTCGTGGTAAATTCTTAAATATCATCAATATAATTTTCATTTTTTTCTTATGCGTCAGTGGAATCATCAATTCCTTGCATGCTTATGTATATGTTGGAGGTACAATGATCTATGGACCTCTTTTAGCTATTATATCCATATGTGATTATATCGAGGTATGTACAATGCTTGTATTTCCAGCTGTAGTTTGCACAGCGGTAGTAATAATGATTATCACTAAATTAACTCATGTTTTGTGTAAGGGAGTAATTTTCTTAAAGAGGTGTTTTTATCGAAACTGCCTCTCTCGTGGATTATGGAACTCATCGAAGTAACTCTGTCAACTATTTTGAGTGACATTTAGACATTGCATAAGAGACTAGTTACTGGGTTCTTTAACGTATATTTAACATTTGGGGTTAGTTATTCATTTTTTCACACTACAAGTAGTCATTTGTAATACGCTATTTGCATTGTTCTTGTGTATCATTCGCATTATATCCACTTACCAGCCGTAGTTCGTTATTCGCAGTTCAGCTCCAGCTTACTTGTAGTATGTTTTTTTAGTTAGATTCATTAATTAGACTCATTACATTAGTGCAACTCTTCGCAAGCAGCAACGGCAGCCTTTAGCAACAGCAGCAACTATTTACTTAAAAGAATTGAATTGGATGGCCTAATGCTCAGAGGGGTTCTGATCGATCTATAGAAATCAGATTGGCCTAAGAAGAGAAAACTACGAATCATTGAATAAGTTTAGTTGTTAATTATGTTTGCCTTTCAAGAAAAAGCGACATCAAAGTGTATTGTACTGAAAGGAAAATTCCCGGGGGTACTGGATACTCCAATTGAGGCCCGACAGGGGGTCCAGTCGGTTTTAGAGTCTTGCCAAATGACTACCAAATTATAGAAATAAAGAAATGATACTGTAACTTTGGGGTAATGTTTGTAGCTGCTACCCTTTACAGCTAATTTTCAGCTTAAAACACAACTTAAAACATAATTTTCAGTGTTTTGAGCTTCGTTTGCAAACTTTTCTGTATACGAATGCAATAAAACGTTTAACAGAGCACTTTATCGCTGGACTGGATGCTTTCCAAACAGCTGCATTTACCTTTATATCCGAAAAAGAAGGGTACATGGTTCTCCGATGGTTCTCCCATGGTCCTGCCACGGGAATCTTGGGCCTTTGGCAAAATAGGCTGGCGAGTGATTAGAAGACTTTGCTCAACAATGCTATAATAACAAAAAGTTGCTTCATCGAATTTACCCTTGAGTAGAGAAATATGAATGAAAAATTATTTGACTTACCAAAGTCTTGGGTGGGAGTTTTCAAGGATAAACTGATAAGCGTCTTCTATTCCAACTTTATCCAAAAGATCTCTGGTATCTCGAAGGGACTAAAAATAAATTGAAAATAATCAGATTGATCATTCTTAAAAAATACGACAATTAAAGTCAGAAGTGGAAAAGTATCGGAACTTGGGAACCTCGTTCCTGAAAATTGCGGGGGTAAAAATGTCCGCATAGAGTTTTGCAGAAAACTTCAATGAATGAAATAATGATGAATTCTACAAAATAATATTATTTAGATTAATTCGATGGAAAATCTTCTTTCTAGTTCTCCCAATAGTCTCGAATGGGCCAATCAAAGCAAATGAAAATTAAGAAAACAAATCAAATATTTCAAACAAAATTGATATTAAGCCTGTTAACTTACGTTTACAATCTGACTGATTTCTCTTAAAGCACCAGGTCTTACTCTAGCGGAGCGTTGAGAATATATGCAAGTAGGGTTTACACCCTTGATAAAATTTGCATAATTTTTTGGGCCAGAGCCCCAGGATCCCAGAAATAATAAAATTCTCCGGTCCTGGTCAAAGAAAGGTTAAGAAGAGGTTTTCGTCTAACGACGTCACCATGGCCTAACGTCATCAACAGTACATGCAAAACTTCGCCCAAAGTCCTTTTTGCACGTTGGTTGCTGCTGGGGCAGGGGTGGCTAAATGGCCAAACGTACCGTTCCCAACATCTTAGCCAGCATTCACACCAATAATGCGGACTTGACGGAGCCTGAAACTACTACTGGAATTATCTTTTTGGTGGGGGTTTGTGTCTATGTCTTTTCCTTGCCGATAAATTCAAAGTGTTTTATGAGATAGCTTCTTTTTGGATAGCTTTTATCAGATTGAGAAAGCTGCTTGTTTTTGCTCTAATATTTTTTGGAAGAAATTAATATCATTAATAAAAACAAGTTAATTTGAAGCGATTGACAATATAGATGTGTCTGTGTTAGAGAAACTCCGTAGAGCAAGAAAAGTGAACTGAAAAAAAAGAAGAGTTTGAAGCAGAGGTTCTACCTACCTTGGTCTCAAAATCAATTAAATTCTCCCTCGCTGGATTTCCAGGGTCCTGTAATTCAGGCAAAATAAAACTGAAAATCAAGATGCAACGATAGCTATCCGGTAGCTACAGTATGACTTTCCCTTTGCCATCTCAAAAGAAGAGTGATTTTCACAACGAAAATTGGCATTTTTATTGCTTCCATCTTAGTGTAAATCAAAGCAAAGATGCAAAGATAGCTATCCGGTAAAGTGTAACTGTAGATGCACAACGAGGGTTTCAGATTCACTCCAAGTCCCTTTCAAACAACAACCGCTCACACTACGTCTGGACTGCCGCCATTAACAATAATAACAATTATTTTTGGATTTTACAATTTATTAAAATTAGACTTCAATTTTAACTTTAGTTAACGCAGGAGCGAGCGTGTACAACATGTTCTCGTGGCGGGAAAAACCGGTTTTTTCTTCACGAAACCCCAACCGTCGGTCTGAGATTTGGTTTTCTGGCAATTTGGGCCTGTGTACAGTCACCCAACTTGCTCCTATGATGACGGAACACAGGCAATCATTCTAACTTGTTATGCTAGACAAAGGCTCAACAGCACTGAGGAGCTTGCTCAAAATTAGTTGTGGTTCGGCTTTTTGGGTTGTGGTTGCTGAACGACCAAACATTAATGTATTGAACTGTATTAAGAAAAAGACAGCGAAAACTACGATTCATGTAATACGTCTAGTGTTATCACACAAATTGTAGTAGATACCTTCATGACTTCGTCAAGCAAGACAGATTTTATCTGCAGATCATTGAATTGACAGATGTAACCAGAGGAAAGAATTGGCTCCTGGAGAAAAAAAGAGATCATGCAAATGAGATCTAGAATCGGATACGCAGCGAAGCACTGCGTAGAAGCAACAGGAACACCTTTGTAAGGAACTCTGGGCTGAAAATTCCCAGATTTGAGGGAACTTTAAGGAAATATGTCCGAATGAAAATTGAGAATAACTTTATTCAAGCACAAGAAGGTTCGTGCAACAAAATATTTCCCATCCTTTTCCCCAAGAAACTTCATCTATATTTCAAATTTAGCAAACGAAGTAAATTGTAATGAATTCAATTCAAATACATTTCAAATATATTTCTCTCTCTACAAGGAGCAGTAAAAGGAACTTTCAGCCAGATTATGAATTGAGGAATTAAACTGAGGAACTCCCAGCCTCTTAACTCAACTCAAACGAAAGATTCCTTTATAAATAAATACGCAAATAAAACAGCAAATATTTTAAATAATGCGTACCTCAGGATCCAGACTCCTAAACACGTACATTCTTGTCTTTTCCATCATGGCAAACAGTTCAGGATTGTCCTTATGATGGAAGAAAAAAGAGATCGTTAAAATTGTTAGATTTTGGTGGGGCTAAGCCTCAAAAACAATTCTGCATTGACCCTGCATTTCAAAATATACCCAAGTCTAAATATGCTTTATTGGCAAAGATCTGTATGCAGAGTTATATACATCAACAGTACACGCATTTTTTATAAGAAAGTGCTTTATAAGGAAGGTAGTACTCGGATAGGCAAAAACTTAAGGAATTTCTAGTACTGGATCGGAGACTACCAAGGAATCTGACTTTTTCTTCAACTAAACATTGCGATTAAAAAAGATGAAATTTTGCATCAACAGCGTAAGCAATACTTGCCGCCCATGCTTTTCAATCAGTATCCATTTCTATTCGTCTTCTGACACCTTATGACCTATATTTCCTTGACCATTGGTTATTTTGAAGAATCACAATATAAAATTTAAGGAATTGCTAAGAGAAACATTTCCCATGAGTCAACTGCATGTCGCGGAGAGAATAAATGTTTCTGCTGTTTCCCAGAAAAATGTGCTTGTCTTTTGCTACAAATTTTGTCGCGCGATACAAAATATGCTAAACTGGCAGACACCGAGGGGAAATCAATGTCGCACTCGACATGTCTCTTAGTTTAGCCAGGTCTTAAGTCTCAGATTAAAGGATAACGGCAACAAACAAGGTCTTTAAGATAAACATAAACAACAGAAAAGTAATAAATTAGACATACGTCAGCCCATTTCATATCCCAAACATCTTTTCTTTCAAATTTCAAATGTTCACCAATTGTTGTGTCTCCGCTTGCTTCAGTCTTCTTCGCGGCCTAATTGACATAACATAGAAATATATCAAACTTCGCTCAAGTCTTGAATGTTTTTGAAGTGAAAAGAAGGGAAGAAAAGAACACCCTAACTTCAGCTTAGGGCATTACCTCCAGAAGAGCTGAATAGAATTACAGTACACCCTCGATTATCCGAACAGGTTGAACTCAATTTTACGGAGGTTCGTAAGCCAAAAATTCAGATAATCGAGGACAACAATTTCACTTGCTAACCTTCATTTCAAAATTATTGTTACAGCCCACAGGTTTCTCAAATGGATTGCAGAGGACATAAGTAGAAATTTTTCGATGCGAAGTAGCTACATTACAATGTTATTGTTTCTAAAAAAAGTTAAAATTTAACGATAAACTGATTGGTAACAAGTCTAGAGCAATCTAGAGATAGCTAGGGAGTTATTGTTGACTTAGAACAAAATGACTTTGGACAGGATTTTGTACAAGACAGACACAGTTGTCTTTGGAAAGTTGCTTTGGTAGATAGAATAGAATGATTGAAAAAGATGTTATGCTAGAATTTAAAATTTCATCGACTTACCAGATCGAAAAAGGACAGAACACCAGCAATGTCTATTATTGCTAATCGCCTGCAAAGAGAGAATTGTATTATTCATCGATAAATAGTACACAATAAAGCAAATTCCAAATCTTAGCCGATTTCGTGTAATCGAAATATGATTCTCATAAAAAGGACGTTTTGGAATACTTTGTTTATATCTACATCTACCAAGTACCATCCGCTTCTGATAGAAGATTATCAAGTAACTTTTGACGAACTTAGAGATAAGAAGAAGAAAAAAGGAGAAAAGAAAGAGCAGATGTAGATAATGACTTACGCTGAAGAACAGTTGAGTGACATTTGAAATGGTCTGCAATTCAAAATGTGTTTCATTTCAAGAGCCAATTTCGGTAATGAATATCGATGAATAGTTCCAGATTCACGACCCTGTTGAAAAAAAGACAGTGAGTACCCAGGGTATTCGTTCTAGAATATCAGTCTGGGGCACAAGTTGCAGACGTCCACATCAGCTGTATAGCTGCAAGAACCTCTGATCTGCATTAACAAATAAAGATTGCTTGCTTGCTTGCAAGCCTGTCTGCTTGCTTGCTTACTCGCTTAAGTTCAGGTAAAACTCCTTCAAGGTAGCATTAAAACACAATACTAATATAGTTTCACTTTTCTGGTTCTTCGGTGCACTTCGATCGGCATCTATGGGTATTAACCCCGCCTTGGTCAATTGCTTTGGTCTGTTTCTGACGTGATGCTCATACTTTGAATGTCAGAAGAAAAAAGCGTTTAAATATGCCCTATGAAGCGAAGCTGAATTGGTATTGTGATTAAACAAAACACAAAATCAGTTCCACTTTTCCGACTGGTACATTTCGATCCTCATCTGGGTATAAATTCGGCCTTGATCAACTGTTTCAGTCTCTTGCTGATGCTCATACTCTTAGAAGTGTCAAACGAAAAAGCTTTTAAATATGTCCTTTGATATTACTTCTGTTTATCACAATTTCTACTTTCGCATTTCTTAAACAGCCAGCAATCAAAATAACGTTTTCAATTGAAAACAGAAGAGAAAAATATCTAACTACTTACAATGATCAGCACTTTGTCAGAAGCACAAATGCAACAAACTGGATCATTGGTTGGCTGTCGAAAAAAAGAAAGAAAATCTGAAATTAAATAGTAAATCTGACACCAAGAGCTGCATAAGCGAAGGGTCATTTCGGGGAGGGGGTATTTCATATATTTTGGGTACTAGGACTTGCCTCCACAAAGGCATTTGTTTTCGTGATTGTATTATGAACATAGCTACAATTTTTCTGAAAATTGATATGAATAAGGGGCTCGCTGTTCTTGAAATTGGGGCAAATAAGGGTATTGATTTCTCGATAATTGATATAAACTTTACTAACAGTGGACTTATTTTCGTTTGTTTTGATTTCCCTTGGTGAAGCTTGATTCAAAATGACATCTCTACATAAAGATGAGTGTTGCGGTGGTATAAGTTTGGGTGTTCATTTGTCGCATGCTTTACAGTGTAAGTCACTTTTCGCGACCAAATAGAGGCATTAAGTAGGTACTTTTGTTCACTTAATGCTGTTGTACTGAACTTGTATATTCAACAATAAGCATTAATGAATGTATCACAGACTACTATATGAGTTTGAAAACTTTCTCTTTGCAATCGAGACTCGAACAAGGCAGCCTCACCGACATTGCTCTTCGATAGTCAATTGCTCCTTCGCCTGCTCCCGAAGGTACATCATCAATATGATACATCCTTAAGGAAGAAAAATTAGCAATACAGTTTTACACTAGTTATACATATACATGAGTGATAAGTTAATCTTTTAGCCAAAGAAATGTGTTTTAACATACCGTGAAATACTACGAGTACGGAATTCAAGAAATATGTAGCTAGCAAAAAACTCTGAGGTTTGAACTAGTGCACTGATTTGATCAGAAGGGGTACACAGCTTTACTGAGTAGATGATTTGATATCAGATAGGGGTTTTAGGCCTTGCATAAACGATCAAACATTGTCTGCTAAACATGTGAAATTTGCTTATCAAGCTATGTTTGAAATTAAGTCACGTCACAAAACATTGCTTGACAGGTTTGACAGAGATGGGTTTGAAACGTTTTAACAAGCTAGACAAGTTTGTTTTGACAGGATTTGCTGATGCAATGTACGTAGCCAAACGGTAATAAGATTGCTTGAAAAGCGTACTTCAGATGTTTGACAAACAATGCTTTCGACAGGCGCTAAATACATCATTTCACCTTTCACAATCACCTTCACTAACAAGGCAAGTATACCTTAGCTTATAAATCAAAATTAAATTTCCAAGTCAAAAAGAATCAGATTTCAACTTAACTTACTTTTCGGATCCTTCCTTTCTTCCTTGTTTGGCAGGATTTTGTTGCAGCTCTAATGTTGTTAATTTTTTCGAGCTTTTGTACTGCCATGCGTAAAATGCTTCTTTTGATGAAGCAAGCACGTGGTTTACTGTCATTGTGACGTAAATTGGTTCTACGATAAGGAGGCATCATAAGATATGTGTAAATAATCAAAATTCTAAACAAAAACTTTTACGTTCAACTGAAAAACAAATTATAATTTTTCTGATAAACAAACAAATAGCCCAAAGGATCTCAATTAATTGACTCAATACTTAACTCCTGGAAGATCCTGGAAGGATGCGCATTGTTCATTTTCGCCCTGTAATTCTGGGGTTGGAAAGAAATTACGTGCTGAAGTAAGCACTACCACGCTTAAGTCAGTCTGAGGTAACTTGAAAAACGGTTTTAGGGCTTCATTTAGTTTAATACTTTCTACTGATAATGTTAATATAAGGCAAAGAAGAAGCAGCTAAACATATAAAGCGAAGACAAAAGACACAAAGGGATCTATATTTGGTAGGAAACCGGTTCGATATTACTGTATGGTAGGAAATCAGTTGTATGAAAACTGGTTTTAGAAATAATACGACAGGGTAAAAAATATGTTGTATGATCGTATACACGTTTTTTTTATAAGGAACCTTTGGTCTGAGTTGAGGCTCGAGTTCCTTAATTTTTCAACAAAATGAGGCTGAAGTTCCTTATATTGTTCCTTGTCGTGAGATATGTTTGAATACTAGATTTTACAGTAAATTCATATAAACTTGCTTCATTTTCTAACTTCAAATATAAGTGGAGTCGTTTTTGGCAGAACGATGGGAAATATATTGTTATTCTGTAATTTTTCCATACAAATCGTCTTGTTCTTGAAAAAAATTATTCTTAGTTTTTCATCCGAGCCTCGACAGTTCCTTAAAGTTCCTTAATTTTTTGGGAATTTTCAGCCTCCAGTTCCTTATAAAGATGTGCATTATAAAAAAATTATGTTCCTTATAAAAAAAACGTGTAAAACAAGGAAGCTCACCTATATCAATGTAGCGAGAATCTAATGGAGTACCAATTGCATTACAAAGGACAAGAACAAACTGAAAAAGAAATGGGAAAACGAATTACCAATCAAACACAGATGAAGGAAGGGGTATTTTAATTCATTGGCACATTCAAGCTATCGAATTTGAGCCCAGGAGGGACTCGCTAAATGTAAGTGACGGGAGGGGGGGGGGGGTCAGAAGCTGGCTCTCAAAAATTCGTTCAAAGGTGTATATCAAAAATTCGTGCGTGAATAAAAGGCCACAATAAAAGCTCTGCTCGATTGATCTGTTAGATGTTTACGGCGAAAAGTAATTCTTAAGAATCCCTGTATTCCGGGGCAAAATACTAGTATTTGAAAATTGAAATTGTCTTACGATGTTTATCATTCAAAGTTATATATGCTTATATCAAAAATTGTTTTTCGACCAGAAGATGCGTATGCTTTACTGTTTACCTACATCGCAAAACGATTGATTTGTTAGTTCTGCCCAAGAGATTCGTGATTCACAGCAGTATTCTTTTGCGTCGAGGTATCAGACGGGTATCGAGGAATTGACAAAACAATGACAAAATGACAAAAAACAAGACATTGCAATCACCTGTCCCGTAGAATCATCAGCCTTTGTAGAAAGAACACAGTGATCTCCAGCAGCACTAATTGACAGCAGATTCTTTACAAATTTTATATAGCGCTATAGAAACAAACGAAATGATTAGAATGTTGCTCATAGAACACATTTCTAGGGGGTCGATGTTCCAGTTAGAGGTAGAGGGAAGGAAACGCCAACAAAATATAGACTTTGGGTGAAACAATATACCAAATTTACTAATGCATCCCTAAAGTAATTGCAGGGTTGTCTTGGATTGCAAACTGCTTTTGTCGCAAAGTTTCATATACAGTCAGTTAGGGCGACAGCGAGGGATGAAAGTTCCACAAAAACACCTATGCTTTAAAGCTTCAAATACGAATTTATCACTAAAGTTGCTTGATGCAAAATAGTCTGTTTTATTTGAAAAGTTTCGATGCGCACCCCTTAGTTGAAAATTTTAGTCTATGCCCCAGTTGTATCACTGATAGCTACATGATACAACTAAGGGCCGCATTCCTTTTAAATTATTGGGTCATAAGCAACAACCCGCCAGGGGACTAGAAGTTCTACGAAGCCTAGATATGCACTCAAGATGGAAAGATCGAGACAAGGAGATTCATAACATGTAATATATCTATATTACATTGTAATATATCTACCTTATATCTATTTGGCTATTACTAAAAACGTCTGTGTTATTATTGATTTATATCACTAAATTTAAAATGCGAAAGTCACGAAACCCGCGTAATTACTCACCTCATTCGTCTTGGTATCCCAGAATACCACGCAATATTCTGGTCTATCGGGTTTCGTGAACGCATATACGACGGTATTTGCAAAATAGCCCCACTGCAACAAACAGAAAAAACTGTTAAGGATAGGATAAGATATTGCATATTAGTATACAGTATATTTCAGTAAGTTTCCGTATTATACCATGATTGATGCCGTTGTGGTACGGATAACGTGTAAATGGGCTCCGAATGTATTGAGAAATATTGACAAATGATACATACGCATGGAACTGAAAATGAGTCTGCCATTCATGAAATATATATATCATATCGTAGTATATCACTTCACAATTACACAAGAATTGATGATAATATAAATGTGTATTCCAAGTTGCATAAGAGAAGCAGTGCTTATCATGTATGAGCTGTATAAATTGGCATGTTAACAAAGCCGAAACACAAGTGCAAACGGGAGGAGGGTTTGGGCTTCAAAACTTGAAGAATTACTCGACCATTTCATTGTCTCTGGCAGGGCCGGTTCCAGGAAATCTTGCTAGGGGTGTAGGCTAAAATGCGTAATCGTTGCAGGCATAAAAACAGAATTTCATGTGACCAACCTTGTAATCCGGTCGGATATTTGCGAAATAGATAAACGAATCAACAGCTAGAGATATCCTAAGGCTGCCTCCTTCCCACGAAAGCGACTTCAAATCTTTGCCAGGCACTTTCAATGTCCTCAGATGCTCTCCAGATGGAGTATAAAACTGTACAATATTAACTTCCTTTTCTTGATTGACAACTTTTTGTGATCCACCAATAGCAAGAACGGAGCCACAATGGTTCCATTTAATACATGCAACAGTCATTCCAGTGTCTATAAGGACGGGGGTCTCATCCATCTCATGACGCATGATTTGAGTTCGACCATTGTCAAAGCAAACTGTCAGACAGGGGCAATTTGGTTCTATATACCCATAGGAGCCATTGTACCTGGAAAATCAAGACTAAAGATCAGACAATCTGAAATCGAAAATGAAATGAGAATTTTTGGTGCTCTTGAGAAGGTACTGTGTCGTCATGGTCTTATCTAGCAAGCTCGTTGTTACATGAATTCAGTGAGTTCGAGGTTCAAACCCAAGCAACGGAAGCCTCATAGCCAGGGTCGAGGTCTCGCTAGTTAATCTTATATACTAAAAAGTAGTAGTCACGAAAACCGATCTTCTAACAGCTCATCGTTCCAGGATTTCCAAGATGCGCTGGTCGTCTACTTTTAAGACTAGCGAATTGTGCTAAAGCATTATTTCACCTCACCCTTCATTGTTACATGAAAGAATAACTTTTGCTCGTTTTGGTACACTCTTTTTTTATAAGAATACTATAAATTTTGCCCAGCCTCAATATTCTTAAGAAATTTTCGTTTTGAGCCTGAAAATATTCTTAAAGTATTCTTGTTTTTTCAAACATGATATGGTTTCAGGGGAACATAGTTAAAAGAAAAATTACGAGTAAATGGCGGAGCGAAAGAAGAATTCAACTATTATAACAATAAGAATGTTGTTTAACAATCATGAAGTTTCGTCTTAACATTGCAAAACAGGCAACTGCTGAAAAATGAGGCACAAATATGCGAGCTGAGGCTGAGCATATTCTTACAATATTCTTAAAAATTGGATGATTCTGAGCCTCAATATTCTTATAAACTTTATTCTTATAAAAAAAAGAGTTTAGAGAAAATTACTTTAGAACTAAAAAGCTTTCTATATAACTAAAAAAAACACACACAACAAGCAGGCTTCTAGTCAACGGACTAATACTAGGTCATCACACAATAAAGAATATGCAGAACGAAAAAGGACGAATTTAAATAACTGTTTACGTAGAGCAACATTCAGTTATTCTTACCATTCAAGACCAGCTACTCGAACGGCACCAGTAACATTGGACAGGCAGTATGAGGTCAGTTTCGCCTGATATAAATTAAATAATAAGTAGTAATTAAAAACAAACTCAAGGATTCAATAGATACATAAATGAAGGGGGGAGGGAATGAGCGACTCAAGGAATATCTAGCTAGGTATTTACATTATTTGTTATAAAAACAACCTTAAAAGATGTTGTAGAAGCACAGGTAGAATAAGAAAGAATTCCTTTCGGACAAGTTATTCACATATACATTTATAAGGGACCTTTGGTCAGAGCTGAAGCTGGAGCTCCTTACATGCTTTTTTTTTAAAAAGAACCACTTTATAAGGAACCTACATGTAGCAGGTCTGAAAAATTAAAGAACTTATACTACTAAAGAGAAAATCATTAAGGAACTTTTGAATGTTGAATACTTTTATCACTGCAAATAATCAAGAATTAGAAAGCCGGTTCCATTCATTTGCAGTCGAAAATCACGAATTGTACGTTAAGCATGTATCCAATGTTTCTTTGAGCAGTCTCGAGCTTTGCTCACACGCAAATGTCTCTCTTTTATTGTTAAGACCACTGTATGTGCAGTTAAAAGTAAGGAACTATTAAGGAACTTTTGGAACTACAATAGCCTCAAAAGAGGCCCAAAAATAAGAAACTTTCAGAACTAGGCGTTGAGGTAGGTTCCTTATAAAAAAAAGCGTGTAATTTTGCAGCAAAATAAGGCTGAAAGTTCCTTATATTGTTCCTTGCCACGACATATGCTTGAAAACGACTTTTTACAGCAAATTCATTTCAATCTGCTTCGCTTTCTAACATTCAATGAGTTTTTTTTTGAGAAGTGCAACAGGAACTGTTTTTGTCATAGATGTTATTCAGATCTAAACACCGGCTTGTTCTTGAAAAAAGTCATTCTTAGTTGTTATAATCCAAGCCTCGACAGTTCCTTTAAGTTCCCTAATTTTCGGTGAATTTTTAGCTTGGAGTTCGTTAAAAAGAAGGGCGAACCTACATCAAAAAGCTTCAAAAGGTTGTTGGAAAACTAAAATTCAAGTCTTCAGCGATTGAATTAAAACCGAACATTGCTCAAAATCTTGTTCAAACATTTGCTCTTCGTCTTATCAAAGACATGCTTTAATGAAATATAAAAGATCAAACTGAAATGACATCGTTTCAATTTACATTGTAATTCTACACGCAAATCCTGGATACAGATTTTCACAACCGCCGTCTGACTGTTATTTTGAACACTAAGATCGAAACTTTTGTGACGTTTTGTGAACGAAACGTGAAAGCTTTTACCACTTTCTTGTATCACAAGGCTGTCAATAATAAATGGAGAGTCCAGAAGAGTCTACTTCTCGAACGAGTTCTGGTCGAAAGAGTTCCGGATGGACAATTTCCGGAAATTCCCGAGCAAGATCGGATTCATCCGGAACGAAGTCTGTGATTTCAGGTAGGAGCAAACAATTTCTTGATCATTCACAAATTAAGGGCCCTGGGTACGTAATGTTATGATGGATGCAAAGCACACACCCCCGGGATAGGCTTAGCTCCTATAACTACTTCCCTACACGCTTCAACTGCAGGTTTAGTGCCATGACTATTACACACAAAAAATCCCCAGTATGTGAGTAAAGCTGGAAATTACTCAATTACACGCTTATTTTTATAAGGAGCCGCTTTATAAGGAACCTACATGTAGAAGGCCCGACAATTTAAAGAACTTATACTACTAAATAGAAAATCACTAAGGAAATTTTCATTGTTGAATATTTTTATCACCGCAAACAATCCAGAATTAGAAAGCCTGTTCCATTGATTTGCAGTCGAAAATCACAAATTGTACTTTACGCATGAATCAAATGTTTCCTTGAGTAGTCTCGAGCTTTGCTTACATGAAAATGTCTCTGTACACTAGTCATTAAACTGTATGGGCTGTGGAACTATTAATAAGGAACTATTAAGGAACTTTTGGAACTACAATCGTCTCAAAAGAGGTCAAAAAAGAACTGGGCCTTGAGCTTCTTTATAAAAAAAGCGTGTAAACAATTGATACATGCGTAACACTTTATATATGTGACTTTATACACTTTATGTATGCGAGTTTTGAATGCAAATGAATTCCTACACTCTTTTTTTTTATAAGAATAATGTTTATAAGAATATTCAGGCTCAGAATCATCCAATTTTTAAGAATATTGTAAGAATATGCTCAGCCTCAGCTCGCATATTTGTGTCTCATTTTTCAGCAGATGCCTGTTTTGCAATGTTAGAGCGAAACTTCATGATTGTTAACAACATTCTTTTTGTTATAATAGTTAAATATTTCTTTCGCTCGACCATATCAGATGATTTTTCTTTTAACTACGTTCCCCTAAAACCGCATATCAGATTTGAGAAATAAGAATACTTTAAGAATATATTCAGGCTCAAAATGAACATTTTTTAAGAATATTGAGGCTGGACAAAATTTATAGTATTCTTATAAAAAAAAGAGTGTAATTCTTTAATTTTTCGGCCTTCTACATGTAGGTTCCTCATAAGATGGTTCTTTGTAGAAAGATGCGCGTACTATAGCTTATGGATCAAAGTTTTTCTATAAAAGAAAATGAGCGTAGAGTACTGGGGCGAATAGCTATAGCACTGTTTTCTTAAAACTTAACAAAAGATGAGACGAACATAGTTTTCCTACCATCATGTTGCCAATGTTATCGTAGATGTGTATCTCTCCGTTTGTTATTCCAAATAATATGGTCTTGCCATCAGGGGACCACTGAAAATCAATAGAAAATACTTGTATTATCTGGCAGATAGAAGATGAACGATTTTGATGAAAACAGTCCTTTCAGCAAGCAATGTCGACCATTTGACACAAGGCCAGCCCTCAAAGTTGTAAAAATATCTATAGCGCGAAATGTATGGCTTCACGCAAGTCGGTCGATAAATACTTCTCAGGAAGTATAGCAAATAAAATGGAAAAAGAAAAATGAACTACACTTTCTTTAATAAGCAACCGCTCAATAAGCTATTAGGGCTTAACTGACCTTAACATTAAGCAAATTGAGGGCTCAATTGAATTACTGTAACCAACTAAGAAGTCAAACAATCAAGCTTTCTTGTTGTTAGGATATTGTTTTTCTTATGTTTCGCATATTGAAATTCTTTAGCTAACTTTTCTCCACTTACAGTCTCCCAAAAGTCCTATATAACAGCTGATGATTTTGACCCGCGAAGTCAGGGGTGGTTGTTAGGTACAAAAATGTTAAGCAACTTTTAAGCAACTTTGAGGGCTGATATATCTAAATTTTTAAGCAACTTTGAGGGCTTGATTAAAGTCCAGTTGCTTATATTTAAAAAAAGTTTAAGCTAAAGGGGCTAATAGTTGCAAATCGCTGCGTAATATACGCGGTTACAGATAACGGTGCTTTTTAAAAGCCCAACCTTTACCTTACCCTTATCTAGGCCCGTAAAAGTTCTTAGTTGCAAAAACAGAAAGAGAGAGATTTTCTTTACCTCGACATGTGAAAGCTGGACATTTTTCAGTTCCTTTCCCCAAATTCGATTTCCATCTACAGATCCCAAGATCACGGCTCCTGAAAAATAAAACAAGAGAAGTTTCAATAATAAAGATTGAAAGTGCAATTCTGTAGAGCGTTAACAGCCAAATAGAGGATTGTTTAAGGATTTAAGCTAAGAATGTCTTAACAATGAGGTGTCGTAAAGCCCCGACCAAACGACTCGATTTTTCACTCGATTCTTCACTCGAATTTTCACCAGGGTCCCACGTCTAGGGTCCCACCTAGGGTCCCGGGTCCCGCTTGGTCCCAACTAGGGCCCCAGGTCACGCTTTTCCGGTATGCCGACTGAATATCGAATCGTTTGGGCACCTTGTCGAGTGAGTCGAATGTCTTTCCGTAGACTTATTACCTTCCTCCCACTCTTTCGGAAACAGCTTCTTACAACTACTATAACATATAGCTGTTTCCTCAGAGTGGTTGGAGCGGGGTGGTGGAGTGTGGTAGGAGCGTAGACTACGACGAATGTAATAAGTCTAGTCTTTCCGTGGGAAGTTGCAGAGAAAAGCCAACGTGGAGTGAAAAGATCGAGCAAAAAATCGAATCTTTTTGCCATCCATGCTCGATTTTCACTCGATTTTCCTTCGTCGAGAGAAAGATCGAGTGCAAAATCGAGTCGTTTGGCTTGGCCAAGGTTTAACGCAGCTCTGACAAATTTGTGTAGAACATACGGAGAACAAGAAGGATGCCTACTTTGTCGCAATTACCCCTTTGTCACAATCTACCCTGTCCCACGTTAATTGAAAAGTCTTTGAGTTGTACAAATTTCAAAATTGCGAGCAATAGTAGAAACATCTTCAGACATACTTAAAAGCTTTTATCGTCTGACACTCCTCAGAGTATAAAGGTAGAACAGAAACAGCCCACAACAATTGGCTAAGGCAGAAATTTTACCCAGAAGAGGATCAAAAAGTATGAAAGTGCCTTGATTTCATCATAAACAGATCACTCTGAGTTCTTGCTTTGTTTGAAGTATATTTTGCGTAATTGCATAAATAGAGAGCCACAATCTTATGCAGCGTGAAAAGACGTCATGCATAATTTCAAGGTTGAAAAAAATGGAGGAATTCAGTCGATTTTCTTACCATCTTCATAAATGATGCAGATTTTCTGCCCATCAGCATTCCATTTCATATCACGTACAACACTTTTGTTTCTGTTGTTGATCATTTCTTCATACCAATCACCTGAAAATTCATACATAAAGAACTCCTTTAGTGGAGCTGCAAAAGGGGAAAACTAAACCAAACAATTTAACATTCAGAGGCCCAGATTTTATTGTGGGACATATGGAAATTTCAAGCAAAAAAGCCAATTAATCTGTTCATAACTCTAAGTCAGCAGATGTAAAATGTCACCAAAAATGGTGAAATATACAGTAGAACTATAAAGAAAAGTGGTAGTTTGCAAAGACACAAAAGGCATTGACTGATGGGCAAGCAGATAGATAAAGATATATTTCTTGATCCTTATATTTTTATTTTGTTCTGCCATTTCATAATTTCATGCCACTTCCTGCCAATTAAGAGAAAAGTTAACTGTTCCAACTTTTATCTTATGAAAGCCTTTGGATGCCCACTTCAAGTTTGCTACAGTCTTATGCCAGTGGGCTACTACTGACTTGATAAAAGATTTAAACCTTTGTATAATGTCCAGACAATGATTAGTCCAAATTGGTCACTTGTAGTGAGTTTCTGAAAGTGTTCATTCCATGTAACAACTTGAACTGCACCTATGATTAAAAACAAAAAATTTGATATCTACTATTTATATAATACGCTACCTAATACTCCCTTTCAATATCTGGTGAAGCACATCCTTCCTTTTGCTGTTCTTGAACATATAAAGCATTTTGTTCTTTATACAAAAATTGACCTTTCAGGAAACTTTTCTTGATTGTTCATTTTGAACATCCATGACAATGAAATTAAAACAATGCAATGAATATTATAAAAGAGGGGGTGTTTGGGTTTTACGATTACACAGCAGGCCTCGCCAGGAAGATTTTAGTAGGTGGGCGGTAATCGCTCCCCTCAAAAAATTCAGGCGGGCAGTTTTTTTATCTTCCTTAAGTGACTGTTAAAGGGTATAATACAGTACTAAACGGAAAAAACCAAGTTTTAAGGAGAAGAATACCTATTTAAATTAATTGAAACCAATTTTAAAATTCGAAACAAAAAAGAAATAAAAGAATCTTTATGACGATAAAAGTACATTCAGTCTTCAACTGTGACCCTTATGGGCATACCGTAAAAACCAGACCCTAGGACGTGAGACCCCTGAGACCTTTAGGACCATTAAGTACTGACATCAAAAAGGACCGTTAACACCAGAGGGTATTCGCCTTCTAAGAACAATAGAAGATCGCAGTAGGCTGTCAGTCCGGGTTTTCTTAGTAGTGGTTCTTCCGCTATTTGGCTGCTTGCCTTCTCGTGCGTCCCTCAGTCAATACTTTTTATTAATTAATCTTTTTTGTTTGAATAGCTGTCGGCCCAAATAAAAACATTTCTTTTCAGTTAAATGCAATTTTTAAGCATCGATCTGGGTTCTTGAGATATTATCAAGGCGTGCTGCTGTCGTAGCCGCTTTCCATTCAAATCCATAAGCTTACATATTGCATCGCGAGGCCAAACGAAAAATCACCCAACGAAGTCTTGTTTTGGTCTGGTTTGCTTTTGAGAAAATCCTGATTTTGAAACAAAAAATCTTGAAACAGTTTTTCGAAACTTGCTTTGTTCTTTTGTGAAAATTTCATAAATCTTGTCCATTTCTGCATTGCAGCATCGCACCTCTACTTTACGTCGACAATTCACGATACCTATGTTTCGTATAAATTATCTTGCGCATTTTATGAAATCGAACAGAGGGGCGATTCAGTCCTTGAAAATCTCGTACATCCTTGCTTGGAAAGCTATCGTTTTCACGGAAATCTTTGGAAATCCTGTTGTCTTAGTAAAAATCTTTTTGAAACGTGAAATATCCCTCGAATCGAACGACATTAATAACTAGATGTTCTTGATTTGACAAGTAAAAAAATGGAGCTTCTTGTGAAAGTCACTCGAAAGTCAATAGGTAATACCCTCACCCTCAAGTTTTCTATTGGCTTTTTTCTCGCTGTACTGTCCACCAAAACATAACAAACCGCCTCAAATCCCTTCAAATCAAGCCAATTTTCGACATGTGCTCTAGCTCTAATCATTATCATGCTGTAATAAATAGAAGTCAACAGCAAATCTCTTCTCTTAAAACTTATTTTGTTTCGGTCGCTACATAACATTGTTTTAGCCAAACAAGAAATCCCAAGAAATGTCTTCGCTGAAATGAAACACCTGAAGGCAGACAGCCAAAAAGAGCGCTAAAATAACAGACATCTATCGAAACTTAAAAAATTGCATTAACCTGAAAAGAAATGTTTTTGTTGGGCCATAGCTCTAAGACAGTGAGGTATTCAATCAAACAACAAAAAATCAATAATTAAAAATATTGACTACTGAGAGACGTAAGAGAGGGCAGGCAGCCAGCTAGCGGCAGTACCACTACTAAGAAAATCCGGACTGACAGCCTACTGCGATCTTCTATTGTTCTTAGAAGGCGAATACCCTCTGGTGTTAACGGTCCTTTTTGATGTCAGTACTTAATGGTCCTAAAGGTCTCAGGGGTCTCACGTCCTAGGGTCTGGTTTTTACAGTATGCCACCCTTATGGTCATCAAAAAGTCGTCAACAGAACTTAAAACAGGAAAAGTCAAAGGTGATAAGGAGATTAGTCCATTTAAAGATTAACGCCGGAGATTTCCTGTCTGTCTGGTAATTAAGAAAGAAAAGCGCAGGCGGCGGACTTTTCCGTTATTTGATATCGAGGGGAGCGATGACAGCTCGCCTCGAGCATTCGAGGGGAGTGACGAGGCGGGCGCGGGCGATCGCCCGCCTTAAAAGGCGAGGCCTGACACAGTTTTGCCAATATTTTTGCTCGGATTATTGGTTTCTTCCGAAAAATTATGCAGTTTTTCGGTTTTCCAAATCTCGTCAGTGAACGGTTTTACGGCATTTCTGGCTAATTTTTCCTGTTTTTGATTAAGATTTTGCATTGTTGGTAATCAATGCCGACTCCGTGAACCTGCAGGTTACCCCGCAATGAAAACAAAAATTGTTATTAGAGGAAAACATCTCAAAAACGTGAAGTGAACAGTAAAAGTTGACAAACCTACATTTTTCATTGATTCTCTGTGCAATTTTTTTGGGGGACTTAAATCTTACCATACGGATACAGGCGCGGATCCAGACGGTCGCAACCGTCGCAGCTGCGACGGTCAGATTTGAGCAAATACCAAAATGTATTATCTAAATAGAGACTTTCTTAAAGAACCAACAAAATTTCTAAATTCCATGAGAAACACAACATGATAATCCCGCAAAGAATTTTATTCCAGCTTCGCTTCGTCACGGGTCTGTTTTGCTTTCTGGTGGTCTGTGAGCTGTTTGCCCCCCTCACTGAGCCGATTTTGTTTGATTTCAAGAATTTTCGACGGCTCTTACTCTTGCTAAAGAGAGGCTCTTTGGCCGCTCTCTGACAAATCATGCAGCGACAGCGGCTGCTGTGTGTTAAGGGCGGGAGCGACGGTCAGATTCAACTGACAGTCGCAAGCCAATAGCAAGTGACCGCTGTAGTCGCAAGCCAATGGCATAAGACCTTGACAGTCGCAAGCCAATCAGATGAAAAATGTGATGCAGCAATTGTTTCTCCTATTGTTGCTTACTGTTGCTATGTACACAGCTAATGTTTATGTTTCTAAAGACAACGTGTGTACATTTAGGCCTTCAAAATGGCTACGTTTGCTTCTCACGAGACTTGTGACGACTTTGTTGCTCGTATAGAGGAAGGAGATGTTGATTTTATTCGTGATATTGGAAGTAGTTTACTCCGTAGTTTCGATTCTCAGAAGTTTGTATCCATGAGTTGTCCTAGATTAAGATTATGTGATTTTTCAATGATTCAGTTTCCTGTCAGTCAAAGAGAACGTGCTGGGATCAACTTAGAAGCCATGAGGTGCGTACATATAAACCTTCCTAGCAGCATTGCATGGTACCTTTTCATCGCATTCACAATGCTGAAGTTTTCACGTGACACTGTCTCACCTTACACGTTTTTTTTTTTATAAGGAACATCTTTATAAGGAACTCGAGGCTGAAAATTCTCAAAAAATTAAGGAACTTTAAGGAACTGTCGAGGCTCAGATGAAAAACTAAGAAACTCTTTTTTAAAGAACAAGACGGTTTGTACGAAAAAGGAACAGAAGTACAATGTATTTCCTATCGTTCTTCCCCAAAAGGCTCCATTTATACTTAAAGTTAGGAATGAAGAATAGTTTATATGGATTTGCTGTAAAAAATTAGTATTTATACATATCCCACGACAAGGAACAGTATAAGGAACTTTCAGCCTCATTTTGTTGAAAAATTAAGGAACTCCAGCCTCAACTCAGACCAAAGGTTCCTTATAAAAAAAAACGTGTATAAGTTTTGTGATTGATGAGGTTGTAACTTTTTATTCTTCCTTCTATGTCTACAGAACTACTGGAAATGGCAACTGCCTCTTCAATGCTTGCTCTATAGCACTTGTTGGTGATGAATCTATATCATCTCAGCTGAGATCCTTGACTTCCATTGAGTTAGTTCTTCACTCAGAATATTATGCTGATCATCCTTTGCTTCATGATCAGTACTTCAAAAACACAAAACTGAATGAGAATTCTGTGTTTGTCAATATGATTTCTCAATCATCCTTCTCAAAATTCACAAGGGATGATAGAATCCCAGCTGTTAAAGAAGAGGCAAAAGTTGCTGCTACAGATTTTTCTTACTCATCATTTCTGAGTGTATTGTCATTGTCAAGTGTAATAGGCATGTCTATTGAGTCATACTACCCAATGATCAATCAAGACCCCAGTGATGTGTATGAAGTTTTGTTCAACTGCTCTGTGAGACCACGTCCTGGCTCTATTTTGGATGCTCATGAAAGAAAATTGCATCTTCTTCGCTGTGCATATATGCCTATAGATTATATAATCACAACCCAGGTTCCAGCCAAGAAAGACCATTTTGTTCCCCTTCTTTCATCTACACAAAGAGATAATTTTAAATGCACATTACCAACTTCCTTCACAGTTAGATTTGGCTCTCAAAAAGAGCTATCAATATCTGAGAAATCACATTCACTTAAGAGGCATTCTGAATCAATAGAGCCAATGAAAAGAAAAGAAAAAAAACAGCTTTCAATTCTTCATCACTTCTCTACTAAAGCACCTATTACTCCTAGTCAAGAATTAAATCTGGCAAAACTTCCAGTTACTGACCATGAGGCTTGTTCCCCATCTTCTAGCTCTACAACTGCACCTACTCAGTCATCATATACACCTAAGGAAAATCCTGCAACTTTTCAAGAAGAAACAGCTTCCATTACATGTTTTGATATTGGTAAACATTATAAAAATATAAAAAATCTCAATGATGAACAGAAATATGCATTATTAATCAATTCTTCAAAAGCAGATCCAGGATTCCAATACCCTTTGAACTCTTCTGGGAGGAAATTTCAGGAGAAATGGCTATCTCAATACCCTTGGCTAGCCTACTCAAAAAGTCTTAATGGTGCCTTTTGTCTTCCTTGTGTCTTATTTGCCTCTAACACGTCAAGCCATAATGCTTCAAAATTAGACAGGTTATACAAATCTCCTTTTACAACTTGGTGTTCTGGCCAAAGGAAATTTCGTGAGCATGCAGAGAAGTCTCCCTTGCATCGTAATACTGTTGTAATGGCCACCCACTTTAGGCAGGTCATGGAACAGAAAACCATTTCCATTGATATCAAGCTTGACTCATTGCTCAATAAGCAAGTGCAACAAAACCGAGAAAAGTTGGTTCCAATTGTTGGAGCAATAATTCTCTGTGGACGTCAAAATATCCCTCTTAGAGGTCATAGAGATGATGCCAAACACTACAATTTAGCAGGTAATAATCCTGGGAATTTGCAAGAATTATTAAAGTATGTAGGGACTGTCGGCAAAAATTCAATTTTTGAGGAACATTTGCAAAATGCACCAAAGTCTGCCACATATCGCTCAAAAACGGTTCAAAATGAAATAATTTCTGTATGCGAGGATATGATAATAACTAAGTTAACAGTTGAAATCAAGAACGCAAAATTCTTTTCTGTCCTTGCTGATGAAGCTTCTGATATCAGCAATAAGGAGCAAATGGCTCTTGTTATCCGATATGTGAATGACTGCTCTGAAATCAAGGAAACTTTCCTTTCATTCTTGCATTGCAATGAAGGTTTAACAGGAGAGGCTATATCGAAAAAAGATTGTTGAAGGCATTCAGAGTCTGACCATTGACATGGATTTATGCCGTGGCCAAGGATATGACGGAGCTGGAAATATGGCTGGTAAATGCTCAGGTGCAGCTGCTCGTATCATGGAGCAATATGCTAATCGCCCTATGTTCATTGTGGGTCTCATCTGCTGAACCTCTGTGTAGCATCTGCGTGTAACATTCAAGTGGTGAGAAATATGATGGGAAATGTTCGTGTAGTCTCGGAATATTTTAATAACAGCCCTAAGAGATACGAGTTTCTAATCAAATTTGTTGAGAAATTTGTTCCAAAATCCGCCATTCTCATCTAATAGATGTTTGCCGCACTAGATGGATTGCAAGAATTGATGGTCTTGATGTTTTGCTGAGCTTTATGTGGCCATTGTTAATTGTCTTGAGGCTATTATGTTGAATACAGATAGATGTTGGAACACAAATTCTGTTACTGATGCCAGTGGGCTATTTCATGGAACAACATCTTTTCAGTTTATAGTCTGCCTTATAATAGTTTCTCGCTGCCTGGAAATTACTCGTCCTCTAACAAAGCAACTTCAAGCTCCTTCTATTGATGTTGTTGCTGCAAATGAGAAGATAACTCTTCTGTATGCCTCGCTGCAACGGTTAAGGATGGAGAAATCCATATTCCACGGTCGTTGGTATGGAGAGGCAGAGAAGTTAGCATCTTCTGTCAACATCGAACCAGGCAAACCTCGAACTGCTCAAAAGCAGCTAAACCGTGCAAATACGCCAGCGGAGAGCATTTCTCAGTATTATGAGAGAGTTTTAACTCTCCCATTCATTGATCATCTCACTTCAGAGATGCAAACTCGTTTCTCAGAGAGGAACATCGCAATTCTGGATGGCTTCTATGCTTTCCCGGCAAGAGTTGTGTCGATAGGAGATTGGAGACAAAGATTTACACAATTTTGCATGTGTACCAGGAAGACCTCCCAGAGCCACGCTACATCAATACCGAGTTGAATATGTGGGAGGATTACTGCAAATCAATCAAGGGTGTTCCCCCTGCAGACCTCTCAGCTCTTTTGCCTTTGATAGACAAAATAACATTTCCCAACATCTACACGGCATTGAAGATTCTTGCGACAATCCCAGTGTCAACATGCACGTGCGAACGATCCATTTCTGCTCTTCGCCGCCTGAAAACCTATCTTCGCAGCACCATGTGTGAACAAAGGTTAAATGGCCTAGCTTTGCTTCACGTTCATCGCTCTATTGACTTAGACGTACAAGAAGTCATTGAACGCTTTGCTATCCGTCATCCTCGTCGAATGAGGCTCGTTAACATTCTTGATTCAGACTAAACTGATCAGACAATGCTCGCTTGGATTTTCTCAATTTGAATTTTTGTTCTTGTTCTTGTTCTTGTTCTTGTTCTTGCTAATTACATTTCCTAAGTGAATTGTTTTGCTTTTGATTTTCATTTTTGTCACTCTTGCATCATGAATGATTGAATTTCCTGCATGTTCTATTGGTTCCATGCTCTTCAAAGTTGAACAGCATATTTGGCCATCAGCACAATGGCCGCAGTCATAGAATGCCGCAGTTAAATAATAAGGGCGTGGCCTCTATTTTCCGCGGCCCTGAAGGGCGTGGTCCCAAAAAATTTTCTGGGGCTTAGCCCCCAGACCCCCTTTTGCGACGCTCAGATTTTATCCTGGATCCGCGCCTGGGATTTGTTCAAAATATCACACGGTTTTACGGATTTTGAACAAATTTTGAGCGGATTTTTGGTTTCCAGACCCCCCAAACACCCCCACATATAAGGGCTTACCACTATGACCTTCCAATGTTTGATTCATGGACAAATTGCTTGGAGCTGCAAGACCCTTCACTTTCTGATCAGATCCTACAAAAGGAATACTTAATGATAAGCAAAGGCTCCATGCATGCCTACGTCAATTCCTTTTAAAATTAAGTGTTCCTACGTCTTAAAGTTAAAGTTAAAAACCAATATACGATTTGAAAAGATGGAGTAAAAAATTGTCACCTGTCTGTGTTTCTAGCCTGAGAACTTTTAATAAACCATCTTCTCCACCACAAGCAATGTATCCTTGTTCACGATTCCATGCAATTGAAGCAAGTCTAACATTATTTGGTATGGCAATCTGAAAAATGAGAATTCCCCCTTATAGAATGGAGATAGGTGAAAAATATGTGGTAAAACTGAAAATTAAGAACTGTAAGGCAACTCAGACAAAGTGCAAATTACAGTAAAAACCCGCACAAGTTTTTTGACATACTAAAATGACACATGACATTTTAAGATAATTTGATGTGATGTGCAAGTATAAGTTGTGCATACAGCCCAGTTGGTCACGTATGTCGTATCCTACATTTGCAGACAAATAGCAAATAGAGACGTTATAGGAAATAAGGATCTGACAAATATGTGGACCAGAACTTGGAAATTTGGTACATACTACATAAAGCTGTTGATTTGATTGTAGATTTTTTACCTTTAAAAAAATAGGGTTAAAATTTAGAAGCTTATATAACAAGGCGGCCCCAACTTTCAAGAGGTTATTATCTTCATATAGATATTTAGGCCTTTTCCCTCCAAGTCTAAATGCTAAATGTGCTAGGCCTTGCTTTTTACAATGTCAATACAAAGAGACAAAATGACTTGACTTCAATTCATCTCAAAAATGGCCTACCGTCAACCGGGGTGACTTCGGACACTTTTTGGTATATTTCTATGATTATTACAAAAACTAATCATATAATTCTTTTAACTCTTTGATAAAAGTAACAAGTTTCCTCGATCTTATCTCCTTCGCGGTAATTGAAGATAAAGTCGTCCGAAGTCACCCCGCCTACTCTGGGGTGACTTCGGACAGACGTAATGTTTTCGCATTGAAAAAATCAAGACATATTTCGAAGATGAAAAAAGCTACAAAAAGTTGCCAAAAGAGTCAAAAAGAGAAGATCTGGCAAGAAATTTTGCAGAAGGTTCCATCTGTTCGCGAGAAAAGACATCAAAACAAATTCGCTCAATTTAGGCCCATTGCGATAAATTTGCGAGCCGGTTCTTTGAGAGTTTCTAGACTGAGTTGATAAATTTCCAGTCAAAGCAAGAGTTTCACCCTCGAACAACTTAAAAACTTAATTCACGATTTCTTAATCTTCTCAACTGCCACCACAAAGCAGAAAGCAGAAACAATATTTTTGTCCGAAGTCACCCAGCAGTCCGAAGTCACCCCGGTTGACGGTAAGTTTAAGAACAGATATAACAAACCTTTTTGCTCAAGTAGATAAACATGTCTGCCAAAAATGTCTTCGTAAATCAAGAAAGATATCTACTGAACAGTTTTGTGAAGAAATAGGTAGCTCAAAGAGTGTATCAAGTGTCAGTTCACAAATCAGAATGTCAACAGCAACTGAAGACGCCCGCCATTTTGATATGCTTGTTGCTGTTGCCAAACGCCCTGTAGTGTCAATAAAGATTCTGCATTTTAAATTTATATATTTTACAGACCAAACGACCGGATAAATGGGACCAACGGACCGGAAAACCACCACAGGGAGGACCTTAGGAACGAAGTAATAAAGTTAAGATTTGGATCTGCTAAATTTGACTGTAGAGAAGCTTCCTGTACTATAGCCAAATTCTGCAGTCCAAACAATAGCTATCAATCCTGACAAAAAATAGCGGGACTCTTAGCAAAAACACTCGATTTTGTGGGTGCGTGTTGATAAAGATAGTAGCCTTTTCATCGCAACATCCCTCTCCCCAGACTTAACGTTGGTGTTGAACATCGATCCTTGATTCAGCTTCGAATTAATGTCGCTTAACACTCTCTCAACATTGACTTCGGGGGTGAAGGGTAGCTTATGTGATAATCACGGGTTGAGGCTTGTAAAGTCCCAGCATTGTTTGCCAAGATTGTATGGTGCGAAAATCGCTTGGTAGTTCACTGCATACGTAGAAATCTTGTTAGCTGTCCCCAACTTAGGGGGTGTGGGGTGCAGGCATTGAAGAGACCTCTTTAAGTGTTGAGTGGAGCGGATAAAGTCGAGACAAGAAATGTTCCTAAGTTACAATATATACTAAAACATAAACTGGCGTCATAATAGTCGGTGTTATCGATTTCAAATTCTTGGTATTATGTATAACTAGCCCTTGCCCGTCTCTGACCACCGCCTCGTGACAACCTCCGCCTCATAAGGTCTGCGCATTCAAGTTGTTGAGAGAAGTTATTCCATGGTCCTTACCTATACTCCTGTTTACAGATTTCACCTCTATTTAGATCCTTTATTCTTGTCCTAGGTCCTTTTTCTTGATCCTAGTCCAGGGTCTTGCGAAAACAGCACGTCAAAATCTCGCACGGCCTTTCCGAAATGACTCGAACAAAAAAGGTGTGATAATCCATTTCATGCATTAGTTATAAGAAATTTAAGTGCGATTTAACTGCCTTGGAATGCTTTAATTTCAGACAAAGCTACAACAAGTTCAAAAGTTGAATAATTATATGCCTATGCGAGGAACATGCATTGAACGGGTACATACACTAAAGATTAAACGTTATTAAACGTTAAAAATGGAAACATTAAAAGGTAAAAACGGGAACATGCATTAAATTGAATTTCTTATGTAGCCTTTCGTATTTTAGTTGAAAACAACACATTAACCTAAAGTTCAATCTTTCAATAAATGAAAGTGATTCGGCTTATCTGCAACTTTTCTGATATTATGGTTTTGAGGTGGCACGAGGAGGCTGGAGAATGTTTCGCATTCAAAACTGAAACAATTTTCAGGAAGATTTTAAGGGGATCTTGAAGTCGTAGGATTTTCTACCGTTATGCACTAGCAGTGTTCTTACAAGATTGTTCTAATTACAAGTTATCATTATTATACAATTAATTATTATAATTATGCAATAATTACTGTACAACCCTAACAGTCGAACTACAGTATAATACGGTTAAAACGTACGTACTCTCCCATGCACGCTTTTTTTTATAAAGAACCACTTTATAAGGAACCTACATGTAGAAGGCCCCAAAATTTAAAGAACTTATACTACTAAAGAGAAAATCAGGAACTTTTGAATGTTGAATACTTTTATCACCTCAAATAATCAAGAATTAGAAAGCCGGTGCCATTCATTTGCAGTCAAAAATCACATAAATTGTCGTTACGCATGTATCCAATGTTTCTTTGAGTAGTCTCGAGCTTTGCTCACATGTAAATGTCTATCTTTTATTGTTAAGACCACTGTAACTTTTTGAACTACAATTGCATCAAAAGCGGCCCAAAATTAAGGAACTTTAAGAACTACGCCTTGAGGTAGGTTCCTTATAAAAAAAGCGTGTACAGCGCACCATTTAAATATTCCCTAGAGTCAGCAAAAAAGGAAATACTCTGTTTATAAAAGTAAAAACCCGCATATAAGAACCTACCTTTTTGAAACCATACTGTTTCGGTTCTTAGCTAAAGGATAACATTTACGCAATCATGTGCACACCTTTCCGGGTATCGACTTCGCCCCTTTTTCTAGCGCCAGGTATCGAAAGAAAAGAAGGTACTTTTTCTAAAGCCGCTTGTCAAAAGGGATATTTTGTAAGAGTGGACTGTTACTTCAATGTTGCGCAGTATATTTTTCACATTATTGAGTATACTTTTCGCCGATTTTTTCTAAAGTTGGGTATGATTTGGAAGGGGAAATTCTAGAGCCGGGTAAAAAAAATCATATTTTGGACTTGAACTGCACACCCCCGTCTGATTAAAGTCAAGTAGCCCACCCCTCCCCCCGGGATAAAAAGTCGAAAAAAGGAGGAAGCAAAGTCCAGTCATAGGTTATGCTGCAAATATACCAACAATAATGAAAGGACAGAGAATGGTTATAGCAGAAAAGACCCAAAAGAATATTTTATCAAGCCTCTCAGCAATGCTTCGCCATTCTTCTTGATACTTTATTTCACTTTCATCCAGGTCACCAGTGAGAAAGCTCAGTTGCTGTTTCAACGTAATCCTCCTTCTTAGCGTCTCTCTAGGGAAGTCGCCAGTATCTTCATCTCTCTTTGATACAAAATCCATCTCGCTTCCCATATCCGTCTCCGCAGTGGCTGGTTTTCTCAAAGAGCTCACAATATCGACACCCTGTCTTTTCTTTTTACTCTCGTAACAGCGTTTACAGAACAGATGACGTAATCTTCGTGGTGGCTTCGTGACTTTGAATGCGATGTGTGTTGTGAAAACAACAGAAATCAAAATCAAAATCATGATTATGAAAAGTACGATGTACATAATTCCAATAAGAGGCTTGGTATCGGATTTTTCGGGTAATTTGTCTGAGATTACAAGGAGATAAACGCTCATTGCAAGAACGACAGTGATGCCATAGCCGATACGTTCCCCGGTTTCAGGAGGGATATAGAACGTGCACAAGGAGATTATTGCTAAAAACAGGCATGGAAGGACTAAGTATAGAACCCAGTACGTTGGCAAACGCCTCAGCACAATCGTGTAATTGATTAGTGAAAACGGTTCCTTGCAACAATCATAGCTTTGTTCCTGCGTTTTGGTTGTAAGAGTCTCCAAATTCCAGATTCCACTTGTATAGTGGAACTTGCCTTTTACGGCACTGACTGACCCAGGCTGCTTGTAGAACTTCAATAACAGTTTGTTGTTCGTGAGTGAAATTGAACCAAAAAGGAGAGAACACGATTGTGAGTCAAATGGAAACCATTTTACATTGATGTCACAGGATGCTTTCAAGGTCACAGGTGACATCCAGACAACTTGGCCTGTGTTATCGATACGCACATGCGCCTTGTAGACATCGGAATGTGACTCGCTACTTTCTGACGCAGTGTTGTACAGCAAAATATCCGGGGTCCATATTGAAGTCATCGGCATGTTTACATAGCCTGTGCCATTATAGTCCGCGGTGTTCCATACCAATGCCGGGTCGTTCCACTGGAATAGAATCCTCGCATTTACAACAAGCTGTTGTTCTTTAATATCCAGTTTAACTATCTTGCTCAACTTGAAGTCCATTTGGACCTGTACGGCCTGTTTGCTATCCTCTACAGGTCGCGAAGTTGTGCTGTAATTAGTCAGCAAATCTGTCAATAACAAAGTCTCATACCGCACGGATTTTGATGAAGCAAGCGCAAGGAACTTTGTAGAAACCAGGAAGGCGATGAAAAAGAAGCTTTTGGTCATTTTTGCGTCGAGAACAACAAGAGATCTGACGGCGCTTCTCAAGAGCTCCGGCTAATTTTTTCTATTTGATTTTGATATGGAAAGAATTGCGGATGTTGTTGATGCTGACGTGGGAAGTGCTAATGAGTTCCACTTCAACGCAGCTGATTCAATGGTTTTGTTTTCATTGTCTTGGCAACGTGAATTCATTCCCCGCTGCGGTGTGTTTTTTATTCAAAACGTCTCACGTCCAGGGATGTATAGCTATAGGAAAAATGTGGAACGATGGAACCTAGAATATAGTATCGTTCGCATTCTCTCGTGCTGGAGATAATAGTATTTCAAAGCAGAAAAATTATTTTCTAAATTTCATATATGGGTTATATTTGAGACGGAAATGCATTCTTTAGTAAGTTGGTGGAAAGTTGGGGGTCATTTACGGCATTTTTGACACACTGGCATAGACAGGCGACCACAGATCAGAAGTCAAAGACCAGACCACATGGGATGTTGTAACTTAGCAACACAACAGCAACATTTTCGCTCTGTAAATAATGTCTGATCTGATCAGCCGGCCTAAAGTTTGGATCTGCTATTTTTAAAAGTTGTTAATAAGTTGTCATGATATCTACAGGTAAACCCAGCTTTGTTTATCATTATGATTCCCTTCCGTGCATGTTAATTTTTGAAATTGCGTGTCTGTGTGTGTGGGGGTTTATGAAAAAGCGAATTTCATAAATTTCGTGATTTATTTTGATGAATGAGTGAATTCTTGTGGGGGCTCACTTGAAGGGGTTGCTTATTTGGAGGTTGGGGCTTATTTGAGGATTCACGTTTAATCCTTGAAAGAGGGTTTGGGTCTGTTTGGGTTTGTGCATGCTCATAAAGAATGAAACCGATTAGCGGTGGTCAATTGCATGCTTTATCTGTTTTAGGCTTAACACTTGGGAGGGAGTTCTACTTAGTTCTGGCAGGTCCACATCAGCTAAATTGCTGCCGGCTTTTTAACCTGCATCAACAAATAAAAAAAATAATTAAGAATGTGTTGGGTAACAGGACAAGTCAGCCCACTGCCAAGTTGGTCCACCATGTGTTAGACAAGTCTGCCCATCAAGTGTTAGACAAGTCAGGCTGTCATCCTGCAGCCGTCAGCATATACCAAAGTTGCCCACTAAAATGTAATAAATTGTACTTATAATTGTATATATGTAGACTGTTAAAGCAGGGTTTGGGGCGGCAGCCCCAAATAACGGCACATGCAACAAATGACTAGTAAATAACATCATGGGTTGACATCGCGGTGGGCCGACTTGTCTATAGGGGTGGGCCGACTTGGTAGTGGGCCAACTAGGCAGTGGACCAACCTGTCTAGAAAGCCCATGTTGAGCACAGTGCCTTTCACTCTACTTCCAATAAAAATCACTCAACTTGTCCTGATAATGACTGATTACTGATTATGGTCCCTTTCTTTGTCTTTAGCCCGAAAAGAAAGAAAACAAAAAACTGAAATAGGTACGTTATTGTTCCAAGCCATTTTTCTGTCATGTGAAAGACATGAATATTTTGTCAAATGAACTTTCAATTCATTAAAACCTTTAATTGAGCTTGATACTAGTATCTAATCAATTTTTTCATATCCTTCAGAGCATCCCATTGTTGATGGTGTTTTTATGTTTCCGAATGGTGATAAATATGGTGAGACAGCAATAAATATACCTAATGAAAATAGATTTAATATCTGCAAGCTATTTCAATTCAGAACCGTCACTGATGAACTGCAATTGTATACAACTTAGTTTATATGGTATTTTCATTGCAGATGGACAATACAAACAAGTTGATGGTGTTATAGTGAGATGTGGCCCAGGAGAACACTCCTCAAATGAAGGAATCATCTATCGAGGTTACTGGGAGAATGATTCTATGAATGGAAATGGTATGATAGATTCAAATTTTTAATTCATTTTTTTATCTCAAGCAAGAGTGGCTCTACAGGGGGTGGGATGGTCATTCAATCCAGCCCCTCCTAGGCTTTGCCGGCACTTTAATAATCATAAACTGCCAGCACAGCCACATATTTTATTCTGAATTGATCTGTTTAAGCCAAACCCTGCAAAAATGTAACAGAAATTTTACAATTTTGAAATACTGGGGGTGTTTCCAACCTCTACAGTCCAAGCAGAGCCCTTGGAACCCAGGGGGGGCTGGGGGGTCTTGCCCCAAACCCCCAATAATTTGAAAACAATAGTATGATTTTATCAAATCATTACTTTGTCAAGTACTTTTCAGTTGTTCAGCCCCTCAAATCTGAGGTCCTTTCGATGCCCTTGCCAAGTGACCATGCCTCATTATTGCATGAAAAAATGTGTTACTTATTTTTCACAGGTACTCTTACACACCCTACTGGAGCAATATATGAAGGAGAATTTTCAAATAACATGATGCATGGTCATGGAAAATATACTTGGCCAGATGGCTCTAAATATGAAGGACCATTTCATCAAAACAAGTAAGAAAGTTTTAATGTTATCTCTCTGTGTGTAGTGTTGCCAGGTAAAAGCACCCTTACAGACTTCCATTCAAACCAAAGGATTCTCAAGGGATTTCTGTGAAGACAATTGAAGTCCCAGCCAAGGATGTACAAGATTTAAAGGAGTCAAGCACTACATTAGTATTTACACATGCGTTTTGGATTGAAAACTGGCAAAGTTTTGAAATTACTCTGGAGTATCGAATAATTGCCCCCCCCTTTCGCTTGTTAGTTTTTGAATAATTTTTTAAACACCTTTTATTAGTGGAGTGACATTTACTAACTAAATGAACAAATTAAAATTTGATAAAACCAAGTTTTTCTTTGCTGTCCTACGAGTTAACTGAGTTTTTAATACATACTTTTTATCGCTATCTCGCAAAATAACCTTCGTTTGCTATCGTACGATATCGTACAAACATTAGAGTTTTTGTTATGCTCAAGCAATTGGTTTGGTATTTTCCAACCCCGCGTTTATTCCAACCCCCTCGTTTATCAAATTTTCACAATATTTCCAACCCCCCGATTATTCCCACCCCCTGATTATTCGGTACTTCATAGTGCTTTGATCCCGTCATATCCCTTTTAGAATATAGGCAAATCCCGTCTCCCTCCCCGTGCCAGGGCCGTAGCTACGGGTGGGGGGGGGGGCGTGTGGCACCCCCCAGGCAAGTCATCCGTCGGAAAATTTGAGGAGAACGGAATTTTTCGGCAATACTAAGGGCGAGAAATGTTGCAAATCAAATGAAACAAAATAAATGTGTCGGCAAATGTCGGGAAAGCGTTCAGCACGTAGCTTGCCGACGAATACTAGCATCCACTTTCCACAGCTGCCGACATGTTAGGTATCAATAACAGAAAGGGGGTTGCTAACTGCGAGCAAATGCCGAGAGAAAGTGCTTCTTTACCAGCTAATCGTATCCGTATATGCCAGTTTGCCAGACATAACAGATACAAGCGCGCAGCAGCAAACAGGATGGAGATACAATACACGGGGTCGTTACCAAGTCTAAAATTAGAGGTTTGGTCCTATTTCAAACTGTAAAGTGCTCTAGAGTGCATTATCAAACTAGTCTCAAATTATATAGTGTATACAAGAATCAAACTGGCAAATTATTACAATGTTGTTGTTCAACAGCTGAAAAGGTTGCGTTTCACGGCATTTTAGAGTTCAAATTTTCAAAATTTTCCCGGGGGAGCATGCCCCCAGACCCCTCTTGCATGTGTGTCCCCCATTTCTAAATGATGTTCTATGATTCAAGAATAATATTCCTGGCCTGACGGTTGCGTGCAAAGCATGGGAAACAAAAATAAATTCGCCAAGGAAAGAGCAACAGCCAAGCCACACCCATCTCTACAAAGCCACGCCCATTTTGTCGGCAAAATACCGAGCTACACCCCCCCCAGTCGTTGAGTCCTAGCGACGGCCCTGCCCGGTACCCGTGCCCATCTCCCATTAACGATGTCCATATCCCGATCAATTTCTGTAACGTTTGTTCGAGATATCGCTTTTTGCTATGTACCGGAGCAGCTGAAGTTCCACCATTGAAATTAAATAGAAATTAACTAAAAATGAATATTAAAAGTAAAAAGAAACGAAAAGGTTGGCTAGTAGGGCTCCTTTTCGCTTTTCTCAATTTATTCTCAGCTGCCCTCTGAGATATAGGTCGCGTTTGCAAGGGGAACAAATGTCGACTTTTGCTAGGGCTTTTGCTCCGATAGATCCTTAATTGCAGTTTTAAAAAATCCCAGTTGCTGCAAGAGAATCCCTATAAAAATCCCGTTTCCAGATTTAGCATACTTGTTCAAAAATAAACTTTTTTCTTTAAAACATACTTGTCTGAAAAGAAAAACGCGGAAAACACATGTTTAAGAACTTTCTTCTTGCAGGTTAGAAGGCAGTGGAAAATATACAGATGACAAAGGTCAAGTTTGGACTGGAAATTTTTGTCATAGAAGTGCCGATGGTTTACGTTTTGAGTTGAATATGTAGCATAACCTTATTGTTTATTTTCTTTATAATGTACAGTATCGTTAGAGTTAAATTTAAGTTATTTTCTGAAAAACAAGGGATCGCAAATATTCTTGAATATCTTGAATTACTTCTCTTGAATTTATAGATCGCTGTACACCGTGTCGCGTTGGGGATGTGTTGCACGGGACACGGGAGGGAGCTGGCCTGCAAGTGTGCGGGCTCATTATCTTCGCACAAAACTCTGTTCCGATCCAGCCGAGGGGCATTTCGGGGGCATTTCCTTCCTTGATTCCCGTACGAGGCGTACGAGATTTCCGTTGAAGCAATAGGCTTTCCAAAGGATTTCTATGAAAACTATATCGATCCCAAAAAATGGTGTACGAGATTCCAAGGCGTGAATTGCCCCTCGGATCCAGCGCTCAAATGTTCCCGCTAATTCCTGTAATAATGTTTGGGAGTTGAAACGAGTTGAAATCTTGAAAAGAAAAGACAGAGAAGCTAAGATGCTAAGGACTCAGCCAAGCCTGCTCCACTGCCCCGCTTAACTCCATCAACCCCCCTGAATGTGGATGAGTCCCCAATGTGTAATTACGGAAATGCATGTCTGTCACCCGTCTGACATCTGGTGTGGTCAATATTTTTTCATTCACCGCTTTTCCCCCGCGCCCGCACCCGCCTCATAAAATTGCCGCTTTTGCCCCCAAGAGAAAAGTGATGATAAAAGTGCTGGATAAACTTTCGTTCTAGACTCCCTGTACAATTTAGGCGGGTCATTGAAGTGATTTGATTGGTTTACAAAACAAAGAGCCTCAATTGATTGGCTGCTGAAAACAAAAGAGATGAAAGTGAGAGAGAATGTGTTCTACAAATTGAGAAGGAGTCAAATATCATTTTGGCGCAATTTGTTGTTGGAAGAAAAGGGAAATTTCTATCTCGTTCTGCAAAAACGAAATGGTGAGAATTATCTTTCGTTATTATCCGATTCTATCTACAGCAAATAACTTAGTAAATTCATGTTTGATTTGACTGTGATTTTCCTTATTTTTTACTGTTTCACGCGGCTTTTTCATAACTTTTCGTTTTGTTTCTTAGGCCGGAGGAAAAGCTGGTAAAGATTCTAAACAAAAGGCTAAGGCCATTTCACGATCAGCAAGAGCAGGTCTTCAAGTAAGAAAAACTAAGAAATATTTACTCATTCCTTTTTCCATTATTTCTTGGATTTTTAAAGTGTAATTTAGGCAAGACCTCGCCATCTTCTGACAACCTGAATTTCTTTTGCAGTTTCCTGTCGGTCGTATCCACAGACATTTGAAAAACCGAACGACAAGTCATGGTCGAGTGGGAGCAACAGCAGCCGTTTATAGCGCAGCTATTTTAGAATATTTGACTGCAGAGGTTGGTTTTATTCCTAAATTGTGTTCTTTTTATTGTAAATTGCAAATGATGTCAAATATCATGTGATGAAAGAGAGGAATTGCTCCCGTACATTTTGGCGCCATTTTCTAACAAAGGAATAGGAGGGTAGGGCCTTAGTGGATTTTTTACAGGGAAAAACTGCCTAGATAGAAAATAGGCAGTTTTTCAGACTAAAGCCCCCGTATAAATTATTTTCTCTGATTTAAATTCTAGGTACTTGAGTTAGCTGGTAATGCATCAAAAGATCTGAAAGTAAAACGTATTTCACCAAGACATTTGCAACTTGCAATCAGAGGAGATGAAGAGCTTGATTCATTAATAAAAGCAACTATAGCTGGTGGTGGTAAGTATTGCATTTGGTGGTTCATGATAAGGTCTATACAGTAGTTCAAGTGTTGGTGGTTATCTCTGAGATCTCCTTAACATGAATTGATCATTGATCATTTCAGTAGAAAAAAAGTTTTGAAATCGCAAGATATCAATCTTTTGATGCAAAATTGTATAAAGCACCCAAAAATTAGTCTAGGTGCAAAATTTTACCATCTCAGCACTTGTATAATCGATTTTACAAGTGTCAAAGTTCATGGTTTTATAAGGGTTTTGACCGTGTGGGTAAAAAGTTTCACCAAGTTCATTTTTTGCGGTCAAAGCCTATGAAATCAGGAACTTTGAATGCTCATAAAATTAAGAACACAAGCACCAGGGCAGTGAAAATTTGTAAATTTGTACTAAGGTTCCTGACTGTCAGGTGTGTAAGGTGCGATCACACATGTGTCCAAACACCCAGGGGGGGTTCTTTAATACCAGCCAAACCATTCATTTTGCAAATGCATGGTAATGCACATCAGTGGTGGGCCTACATTTCACAATAATTACTTTCCTAAAAGCATCACACTGTCTGCAGTTCACACTGTCTGCAGTGGAAACAAACCAAGTTGTCAGCTAAAAATCTTGATGATAATCTTTTTCTTTCCAGGTGTTATTCCACATATTCACAAGAGTTTAATTGGAAAGAAAGGTGTTGGACCTGCAAAGGCATAAAGATCATCATCGTTGCTTTAGTAATAAATGCTGTTGTACAGATCCCTCCTTCAATTGTATCATACCTCATGAACTCAGTTGTTTGCAGTTATGCAGACCAACTGTGGGACACTGCATTTCATCAACTGCCCATTGTATTGTACATTGACTGAATGTGTGACAAGGGCTACTTATGGTTTTATTTTATTAACTTGTAAACTGTAATATACATAGATTTAATATTAAAGGTGGCAAAGTTTAAATTGTTTGCTTTTTAGTCACTTGTGTGGATCAAAGAAATTTTTGGGGGTCTTTCTCTGTAATGACTCAAATCAAATCAAATTTGAAAAGTGCCATAGGCAGCTATTTCAGTTATAACGGTATAATAGTACAAGATATCAGGAGGTTTGGACTGTGGTCTAGAGTTGGGCTATCTGGTAGTTTGTCAGTTCAAAAATTGTAAGCATTAGACATTGAGAAAAATTGATTTGGGGTCTGAACAAGTAGAACTGAATTACACAAATAGAGTTACTGAATTACACAAACTGAATTCCACTCTAGAGTGCAAATCGTCTTTGCAACTGGAAAATGATGCTTCCACTCAAAAATCCATCAAACCTTCCTGTGACCACAAAATTGTGTTTTGAAAATGGTCCTAATTTTTGTGTAGCTTGTGTAAATAGATTTCATCTGAGGGAGAGACCAAGATCAAAGAGCTTAATTCCGTTTTTGATAATCACTGAATGTAAAGGCAATAATACCAACAAGACTAACTAGTTGCCTTTTGCAATAAATCTTCAATTCTTCCTCCCACCAAATAAAATCCTGAGTGACTGGGGAGAAACTCGAACTAGACACCAGATCCCATATCATCACATAATCAATAAAACAACCTCCTGGTTGCATTAACCAGTTAAACCCTTGCTTTAACGAGCATATCGAGGCTGGGACAATTTCCAAGGTTTTTCCTTCGAAAAAATAAGAATTGTGATTTCTTCCTTTCAAGTCATTTTGAACTAAATAATTTACTTCCTCCCTTATTGTTACAATTCAATCCTTTTCCCTTTTTTTCTAATTTATGGGTAAGATATTTTCCTTCCCAGACCCGAGGTCGCGTGGTTCGTGGTTTAACCCTGAATTCACTCCTTAGAAATCTCGTACACCCTTCCTGGGAATCCCATTTTATTTGGTGAAATCCTTTTCTTAACAGAACATCGTACGCCTTTTCGGAGTGAATTGGCCCTCAGCTTTATGTAGTGTAGCGTGCTCATCTCGATCCACGTAGGGGCTCTGAAAAGTCCAAGGCGTTCAACATATTGCGCATGGTGCACCAAGTAGTTATAATTGCACTACTGTACAGTTTTTCATCCATAGCAACTGTTACATTATTTGGACATTCCGTCAAGAAATAGGCGAGTTTTTAATTTATTTTATTTAAAGCGTACGTTATTTAATGACTTTCTAGTTACTTGTTCATTTTTATTTATCGGGAATTTCGTGGGCCTGCCTTTTCACGCGTCGCTCGTTTCAGATTGAAAACAAATAATGATCTTGCCTTTCTCATTATAAAAGTTGCACAACAAAATTGCTACTAAAATACTCATTCTAGAGTGCAGAAATAACTTAATACTGTAAATAACATCAAAATGTACTTATTTACAATTCCTTTAGCATTATATAGATGCTTAGCTTATTTTTGTCCCACCTTAGATCTAAAAAAGACTCGCTAGATGTCTTGCTAGTTAGTGCATCGACACGACAGGTTAGTGCAGTTAGCCAAGGTCTGAGCTTTACCTAGATATATGCCGTTCAAGCTGTTTGAACCCTCCCTTTTATTAAGCACCCTCGGGAGCAGCAAAATGTAATTATTAAAGAAGAAAGCAAGGCGTAGACCCAGCAAATTAGAAATGGCATGGCCACTGTTTTAGTCATTTTTGGAGCTAAAAGGCAAGCAACGTTCACGCCATTACAAAGAAAAAGTTAGATAGCTGAATTGAGAATGAAGAGGAGTTGGCGAAGTATATACGTCTTATCGCTTTTGGGCATATAGATAAAACGTGGGAAAGGCTGGGCCATTTATGAACGAATGCAGAAGGTTTATAATCAATTGTAGACTACATATGTTATTTTATTTACCAGACTTAAAGATTAATTCATCTAAGTGGTCAATGCTTATCCTCATTTAAGGGACTGGCATGACACTGCACACTTTCATTAAAAATAACTGGTGGTTATTTACAGGTAACTGAACATGCGTGCAGTTGCAGTACAGAAGCTTGCCCATATATGTAGACACTTGTCTTGGAGACATTGCATCAAAAAAATGTTGAAGCTCCAGTGGGTCCAGATCGAGTTGTAAGTCCTGTCGCGGTTGATGCTTTAGAGTTGACTACAATTGCTTTGCGCTTCTTTTGTTTATTTGATTGATCAAACTGCATCAGAACGAATACCAAATCAGTTGGAGCTAACACAAAGTTGAACTCTGGAAAAGTTATGACGTAACGCTTAGTGCTTGGAACTCCCGTCGTGTGACGTGAATTATCGCGAAAACGATATAGTCCAAGACAAATCATGTTGTATGTTCGCAAAGCATACAGAAAGAGGTCACCAAACAGTCCACATTCCTGTAAAAGAACCGCGTCTTTAGAGCATCAACTCTTACTGGTTTATAGATTAGTGCATGTGCAAAGGTGCATGATAGTAACCTGACATAGTCAGTATGGACATGAATTGCTTGAATATTAACCACTTGTGCATAGATAAAGAATACAAGTCTACGATTTGTCCACAGTCCTTCGCATAGTCCTGTAAAACCGCTTGTTTTTAGCATCAACTCTGACTGTTGTTTTAAAGAATGCATGTCGCATGTGCCAAGGATGCATGATATTTACCCATGTCCTGTGGACATGAATTGCCTTAATATGAACCATTTTTGCATAGATAAAGAATATAAGTCTACAATTTGTCCAAAGTCCTTCGCATAGTCCAGTAAAACCGCTTGTCTTGAGCATCAACTCTATTGTTTTAAAGATTGTGCATGTGCAAAGGTCCACGATAGTGATCTGACAAAGTCAGTGTGGACGAGAATTGCAAAAACATGAACCATTTGTACATAGATAAATAATATAAAATTTTCCACAGTCCGTCGCGCGGTCCAGTAAAACTGCTTGTTTTGAGCATTAGACAGTAGGATTTTGGGATTAATTGAACTAATAATGAGACTTGATACTGGTTGCGACGCTACTATACCAGGGGTTGAAGCCCGACCGCACAAAGTTCCTTGCAAGTCAATCACCTGGACTAGACTGCGGTGCAACAACACCTACATTTGCTTTCGTGCGTATAAAACAAGCATAGAATTCTATAGTAAAAAGTATGAATGACATACCCCAAACTCTGACAATGGTCCATCATACAATGATATTGATGCAACCTTGCAACGATTTCTTGCTGCAGCGATTTCAGGATTTTCATGCGTACCAACAATCGCAACTCCCTCGGCCATTTGAGTGTCCAGTACTGGACTGACTGCCCCGGTCACCAAATTTCGGACGAGTGTTAAAATATCACTGTTGAAGTATGTCTGGAAGAAAACAAAAAGGACGTCCTAGCTACTTTAGGGTCTACTATATAAAACGCATTTTGAGCAGATAGAATTGAATTCAAATTACATCACAAATGATGCGCTGTTATTGTTAAAGCTCTTCAAAAGTATGAGGGACAAGATTGTAAATTAAATTATAAAATGTAAATTATAAGATTGATTCGCTTGGAGCAGTGCATGAAGAGCGAATCCATACGGGTTAAGTCACCTCAAAAAATAGTCGGTACATACAGCGAATTACAGTATAAGTAAATTAAATTGACACATAGACAAATTTTAAGGCTTAATATTTGCATAGTAACATACCAAAGTAGATGGGATTCGAACCTACCTATATATAATAAAATATCGAAAGCTTAGTAAGAAGTAAAGGTGAATGAAGGGGGAATACAAGAATCGTTGACTTGTCCGGCAGACCGGCACATCCATAAGTTTTCAATTGTAAAATTTTAGACAAAAAATTCATACAAATAATTGGCGGACTTTTTCTTTGAAATTGCCAATCCTTTTGACGATTAACGTTTCAGAATCGGAAAAATTTACAGTCTTATCGCCCCAAAACCTGAAGATATACGAATGTAATGGGTGTGGAATATTCATCACATCATGTGTAATATACGCGCTATTGGCTCTATAGCGCATATCTGCAACATCATGCATATTAGTGACCCAAGCCTTCAACCCAACCCAACCCGTATGACACTGAACTGACTCTGGTGGATTTGCTGACAACATTTATGCCTTTTGATAAGGTACCAGTCAATAAGCAACTAGGAGTGGGGATTTCTTTAACCTTTTGGTTAAGATAACTTTGTCTATACACACTTTTTTTTTTATAAGAATACCTTATTTTTTGCCGAGCCTCGATTATTCTTAATCATCAATGTTGTAAATTGGCCTGAAGATCAAGAGAAATAAGTCAAATCTTTGTCATTTGTTATTCTCGATTTTATTAATAAAAAGAGTTACTGTATCAAAGAGTCAGACAGGATGTATGCATTTCAAAACAAATACAGTTGCCTGACAATCACACTTATTGTGCAGTGTAAAAAAAAGAGAGAAATAAAAATTATCCTCGCCAAGCTTGAGCCTCAGATTATTCTTAAATAATTCTTAAATTTCAGGAATTTTGAGCCTGAATATTCTTATAGACTGTATTCTTATAAAAAAAAAGTGTGTATAGTACATGGTTGGTTCTTTTCTTGCTTTTAGATGTAACAGACAAGATTTCCAAAGATATTATTGATCGGACAGGTATGAAAATTCAGTTGACATCCGCTATCTCGAACTCTCAAGGGACACTGGAATTTGTTCGAGATAGCGAATGTTCGAAATAACAGATGCCCCATATAAATATAAAAAATTATAGTTTTAAGGCAGAAAAGGTGCATGCACATCTCCGTGCGCTAAAAACAGGCAGAGATTACAGGCATCACATCTGGGTGGGAAGGGAAACTGTCCTGAAAGAGAACAGCTAATTTTTGCCAGGAATTTCCTGGCAGGCTTTGTACCGATTTCTTTATGAACAAATCATCATCGATCAAGCTGTTTCTTTCGATAGCAGCACGCAAAGACTCTCATACTGGCAATCCATCGAAGTTTCTGAGCTTCATCTATTGTATACATGGGCAGCATATCACTTAGCTGCTGCCATTCCCGCTAGGCGAACTTATACATATTTTCCGCCTGTCTCTTTATTCAGTTCAGCAGAAAATTTGGCAAAGCTCAAGATAAAGGGCAGGTTTTCCTCCATGGGAAATCGAAAATGGTTCGAGACAGCGAATGTTCGAGATAACGGGGTTCGAGATAGCGGATGATTTTTCTATACAAACCCTTATACCAAAACGAGGGGAAATAGAAAATTGTTCGAGATAGCGGGCAGTTGAGATAGCAGATGTCAACTGTAGTTGAAAAATAAAAAAAACACAAGTGAGATCTCACTGGAATATAAAACTGTTTGGTTGTAGATAATTCTTTACAAAAATTAACTTTAAAGTCTATTATAATCATTAAAGTGATCAGCGAACTGCATTTTGCAATATGGCATCGCATTGATCAGTTTCTGTTGAATTTCATCAGGCACTTCCATCCTCAAGGTATACAAGCCTAATTGCTGTAGATCTGCATGGTGAGAGATCAGTTGATGTGCAATCTTTTCAGTGTACTGCTTCCACATTTCTTCTGCATTTTCCCACATATCATTACCTTCCTCGTAGCTATAGGAAGCCAATTCTAGCACCAAGCACTTCAGGGACAAGCAGCTGCTCAACAATTCCACCAATGCTTTCATAACATTTTCGTATTCTTCAGTTGAGTCAGTTTGAGCATGAAATATCAACTTTTGCAGGTTTTTGCCATTTTGCTTAATAATTGGAAATATATGTCCTGGTTAATTATTTCATTGCCAATGCTTTTATCTACCACATGGCAAAATATCTGCAGTTTAACAAGCCTGTGAACACAGTTTTCCAGAAAGACTAGAAATCCATCATTGCCACAATTGCAAAAGAAAATGTAACTTTCTTCAATTTTTGTAAATGGGATAGAGCAATCAATGCTGAATCTGAAATCCCTGTACCAAAATAATCAGTAATCGTTAAAGTCTTTATATTTGGACAATTTTTTGCGATGCATTTTGCAATATTGGTGTTTATGCAACAATGGAGAAGAACAAGCTGAGAGCCATAGTGTTTGATAAGCTTGATATATGGTGTTTCATCATAAAATCTGTAAGCATCAGTATTTTCAAAAAAGAAAAAGAGTGAATCAATATGGGTAATATGAGGGCAGTTTTCAATAAGTAAATCTGCTTCTGCTTCAGAGAAGTTTCCATTAATTCTTCTTCTGGTGTTAAGACTATCAATGTTGATCTTTCTTAAACTGGAAAATGCTCCTAATTTTAAATGATTTATTAGCAGATCAGTTTTAGGTTGGCCCCAAAAAATATCTTGGCCAAAATAATCATAAGCATGATACAATGACAGTACCATTTTTGGCTTATAATTAAGTTCTTCAATTTTAGATCCATCAAACATCTTTTTCAATAATAGCTCAGCACTTTCTAGCTCACTCATAGTGGAAATATTTTCACTAAGAGCGATTGTTCCTGGTGATTGTGGTTCATCATCATAATAATCATAATTATACTCATCTGAGTCAATATCACTGGAATTCACATAAGCTGTATCAAAAGCACCAAGTGTTGTTGATAGAAATTCAATTGACTTTAAATTTGGAAAGCACGAGTCTTGATAAATAAATGCATTTACTACTTCTTTTAATGAAATAGATACATTTGGAATGGCAATGTTGATTTTTTCCAGCGACTTTTCATTCCTTATGATTGTCTGAGTTATGGCCCTGCGAACAACGTCTCGTTTTTTTAACACTGTGTTATCATCTAATGTTAAATAATTTGTTAAATTGGTGGATTTATAACTTAAAACTAGTGTTTTTAATTTGTTTTGACTCAAAAGCAATACTTCCAAAGTATCTACAGCGACATCATCACCATCAATATAAAAATGATGAATCTGATCTGTGCAATTAGCAAGATCCAAGGCAAAGATTTTAAAATTACTTTCAATTTCGTGTCTGGCCTTTGCATAATATTTTTGCCAGCATCCACCGTAAACTGTACTTGCATCGATTTTGACGCGTTTAAGAAATCTTGAAGCTACATTTTTCCAGTTTTGATACACTTTTAACACGTTTATGATGTCTGATACTGGCAAGAACCCAAGAATATGACTCACAACCACGTCGGGAAGATCTTCTGCAGCCGCCATTTTCTTTGGGATGGTCTGCGTCCTTCATTGAACTATAAATAAAAAGACTTTTTATTCATAGTTCAATGGCGTCCTTAGTCCACTTGTGTTCCTTGTATCCTTGGTATCCATCGTTTCTGGACAATGCAAATGCAGTAATGCACCGCGAGCCGGCGTCCAGAGTCAGAGCAAGAGAATGGAGTTTCGAGCTGATTTGTCACAAATATCTGTTTTATCATCAAGGCCAGATGGAATGTTCTTGTTATTTTTGGGGAAAGGAAAGAAAACCAAGGGCCGTTCATTAGCTCAGTTCATTCGAATGATATCATGTTTTAACTTACTAGACCCCTTTGTGGGTGATTAAATGATGAAATGAAAAACATGAAAATGTTTCTCCCAAACAACTATGCTAGCAAAGTTTATAACGTAAACAGTTCTCCTAGACAGTTCTTAGTCTTGATTTTTTTCTTGTCTCTTCATGGCACTTAGGATAAAAACCTCTTAATAATTTTTCGTACATTATAAATTTCAAAATTATTCTTTTTCACATAGATAGTTTAGCTTTAACCAGCTTTCAATACACGCATTTTTTATAAGGAAGTTCGGCTCAGGGTCAGTACTGTAAATTCCTTAACTGATGGTGAAAATTGAGTATTCAATATTCCTTAGCAATTCCTTAACTGCTTACTTTGTGATTCTTAAAAACAACTAATGGTCAAGGAAATATAGGTCATAAAGGTTTCAGAAGACGAGTAGAAATGAATACTGATTGAAAACCATTGGCGATAAGTATTGCTTGCTCTGTTAATTCAAAACTTCATTTTTTTAATCGAAATGCTAAGTTAAAGAAAAAGTCAGATTCCTTAGTAGTCTCCAGTCCAGTACTAGAAATTCCTTAAGTCTTTGCCAGCCCGAGTACTACCTTCCTTATAAAGCACTTCCTTATAAAAAAATGCGTGTAAAGTGAGACTGATTGTTCCTTATACTGTTCCTTGTCGTGTAATATACTTGAATACTATTTTTACAGCAAATTTATTTAAAATTCGTTCTGAAACTTTTACTATAAACGGAGTCGTTCGGGGAAGTTGGATGAGAAGTATATTGTCATTCGGTTACTTAGATGCACAGACGAAAATTCTTTCCTTTTTTCGGAATTTTCAGCCTCGAATTCCTTACAAAGGAATTATCAAACAAGTTCCTTATAAAAAACGTGTATTCAATAGTATTTAAATTCCGGTCCCTTGCGAACCAGCCCCAAATTTGTTCCCCTTCTTTTAAATCTTAAGAAATGGAAATATAAAAAAATGAAAGGCTAGAGGAGACGAAGTGGCGAAAAATTGGCCCAAAAGCAAAAGCAAGAAACACAACTGAAAGCAACGCAAAAGTTAGCTTTGTTTGGCCACCCATGTTGGAATGTGCAACATTTATTGCAAGATGTTGCATGAAGTTACAAAGCGGTCAAAAATGTTGCCCCACACAACATGATGCTACATCGTTTGGCCGGGTCTTCCAACATTTTTTACACGCACGCGTGCTTATAGCAAGTAACTATAGCGCCATAAAGCATGGTTACGGAGAAACAACATCATTGGTTTGTTTCCAGTTCTTTTTGATAACGCAGATAAATGTTGCGTTTGAAATATTGCAGTCTTGCAGCGTTTGGCCACCCGGGTAAATCTAACATTGCAGGATTTACGAAACAAATGTTGAACATCGGGAGGGGGAACTTAACAGTTTTGGGGGTACGGGGACGTGCCATTATTTAGGGGTACCTTTTTTCTGACAAGTGCGGAATTATCGTTTTTAGAAGTATGTGCGGAATTATAGGTACCATTTGAGGAAACATGCAGAATTATGGGTACTAATCTGGAGAAACTTTGAAGAATTAAGCTTAGCATTTACAAAATGTGCAGTCCGAACTGATAACTCTTTGGAATATCAGCAAGGTTGCACTTTAAACATTACTTGCTTTTCATCAGATGATTTTGTTATCTGAAAATGTTCTTTGCCTTGCGGAATATTGGGCATAACATTCATCATGTTTGCGGAATTATGGGTCACAGTTTTTATAAGGTTTGCGGAATTATGGGTCACAATTTTTATCAGGTTTGCGGAATTATGGGTCACAATTTTTCAGACGTGGGCGGAATTATGGGTTGAAATTTTGGACTGAAATGGCACGTGCCCGTCAAAAACTAGGCTTAGATACCCCCGAGTGTTGAACGAAATGTTGCGTCGTTTGGTCGGGGCTTTACAAATGCTTTTATAAGCATTGGTGGGAGTTCAATTATTAATGGCAGGATCTGTAGCTACTTACCGCACTGACAAGCGAATCAAGAACAGATACAGTAAAAGCAGAACCGCAAGCGTATGGCTGGGTCAAATAGATGCCATCATCATCATAAATATTCATATCATCTTGGTCCAGATACATGGCGTTAGAATCACAAACTGGAATAAAAGATCGCGTTTCAATAAGCAAGAATCAAGGATAACGGAACAGACCGGGTGATTTGCTCGCTAATCTCGAATAGCGGCGGTGCAGCTGAGTGGTTAAGGCTCGGTCCGCGCTCCCATGCTCTGCATGTGTGGGTTCCCGCTGTCGTCTGAATAGTGATTTTCAAGTCATACACTATGTTAAAGTAAACATTGAACTCAGCTGACCATCTTTCCGAGGACGAAGTACAGAGACTACTCCCTCTAGAATGTTATTATGGGGGCATAAGCCTCAGGTCCACATCAGCTGGTAGCTGGCAGAGCTCCTAATCTGAATTAACAAATAAAGAAAGTTCCGTGTTTGCTTGTAAACAAGTATATTAGGCTCTTTTCAAGTACACTTTTTTTTAACCCTGTTTGGTATGGGCTATTTTTTGCCTCTTTAAGTATGGGGGGGGGGCGTTTTAGTTATCTCAGCTGCTATTTGTCTGATTGAGATGAAATTTAGTAGACATGTGCAAGTACCCAATTGCAACTAATTAACACTATTGTTTGCTAATTAGTCACGTGACACGTTGCCTAGCGACCGTTAAGAGTGTGAAATTATGACTATTTCATCTACGTTGCCGAAAATCAAGCTAAATCGGACAAAAATAGGTAAAAGGCACTGTTAATGTTAAAATCTCTATAGAAAGTAAACTTTTTCTATCATCTAAGCTAATTATCAGCTAGTTGCTGTTTCTTGTCAACTTTTATAAGCGTTTATGATGAGGAAAAAATTTTTTGCTTACTCAGCATTTTGGAAAACGTATATAACAAGCTTTATTTTCAGTAAAAATCTTCAAAAGCATAGTTTACACTGCGTTATGCATGACTCAATCCAAAAATTTTAAAAAATTGCTAATTAGGCTAATTAACAACATTAATTAAATTGATCACGTGACAAGTGACAAAATTTGCCAACAATATCAAAAACATTCAAATGATATATCAAATGATAGCTCTCGCCAAGAGAAGTCCAACCATATATATTTCTTTTATATGTGATAATTATTGACAGAGATATAGCCGATTGAAGGGTAATTTGCATTACATGCTTCCAAATATAGACATTTGCTGGTCACGTGACTAAGTCCGCAACACCATAACCCATACTACAAGGTTCCTTGATAAATTCTACGAAAAGTCAGACCCTTACCAAAGCTAATAAGGAGTTCTTGCAGATGATACACGAGCAAAAGTAGGAGGGGGGGCGAAATACTTAATAGGGTTAATAAGCAACCGCTCAATAAGCAACTAGGGCTGAACTGACCTTAACATTAAGCAACATGAGGGCTCAATTGAATTCTGTAAGCAACTAAGAAGTCAAAAAAACCAAGCTTATACGCTTTCTTGTTGTTAGGAAATTGTTTGTTTTGCATGTTGAAGTTCTCTAGCTAACGTTTTTCCACTTACTGTCTCGCAAAAGTCGTGTTATAGGCCTAAAAGTTGACGATTTAGACCCGCAAAGTAAGGGTGGTTGTTAGATAAAAAAGGCTAAGCAACTTTTAAGCAACTTTGAGGGCTGAAATGTCTAAAATTTTCAGCAACTTTGAGGGCTGGGCAAAAGTCAAGTTGCTTATTAAAAAAAAAGTGTAGCCCTAATGGACTGACTGAGCCATGGGATATCGTGCCCAAAAGAGAGTTGAGAGAAAATCTATTCTACGGACACTCCACCACTTGACAATACTTCAGCCACTTCAGCAAATTTAATTACACGGCTAAGCAACTCACCCAGTTCTGTAATCATTGGAATATTAGCACCTCTGGTCGATCCTTGTGCTTTTACTTCTGCAATATGCGCAGGCATCCCGACTGGATTATGAATATCCACATTGTCTTGAAACTTCTCAGTTATAGCATTGGAAATAGGATTGTTGTTATCGAAAATCATTGCTTTCAAGTTTTGTGTAACGAGAATGCTTTCTTTGTCAAGCAAGGCTTGATGCTCTTCTTCTCTAGCAAGACTTGGTGAAAATATCAATACCATATCTGCGAGATTCACGTTCACAGCCCGCAGATCAGCGCGAGAGTATGCCGATCCCTAAAAGAGAAAGAGTATTGTTAGCTGTGGAAAGTTGATGATCTGAAAAATGATAACAGAACAGGGGTCCAATCTAAGGCCCTGGCCAAACGATCAAACATTGTTGTTCAAACATTTGCGACTTGCTTGTCAAGCGAAATGTTTGACCGTTTGGCCACATCCAAAAACATTGCTCGTCCAACATTTTTTGTTTGTGTCAAGTAAAACATCACGCCACAAGTTTTGTTACTTTTGCTTGTCAAGAAATGTTTTTGGACGTGGCCAAACGGTAAAACATTTATTGTAAAGCAAATTTAAAATGTTGGACCAACAATGTTTGATCGTTTGGCCAGGGCCTAAGAGCAGAGGTCGATGTGCAGAAGTTGAAGTGCAAGGCCCTTGCCAAACAATCAAACATTGTTGGTCAAACATTTGAAATTCGCTTATCAACTTGATGCTTGAAGCAAAATGTTTTACTGTTTTGCCACGTCGCAAAACATTGCTCGTCAAACTTTTTTGAATTTCGCACAACAAATTTTGCTTATTTTTGATTGTCAAGTAATGTTTTGTAACATAGAGATCCTTGATAAGTCAATTTCAAATGTTTTACAAACAATGTTTCATTGTTTAGCCAGGGCATAATGCATTGCTTCATATCCCAGGGGGGGAACTCATTAACTTTCAATACGGGGGGTCCATGCCACTATTTCCTTGCAGACCCCTAAATATCGAGTCTAATGCTTTGGGGACCCAAAATATTCAGTTTAATGTTTTTGGGACCCCAAATATTGCTATCTATTTTTGGACACCTAAAATGTTTTATCGGGTTTAGCCATCAGTTCCATTCTATTTGGTTCGTCAGTTAATAGTGATTTTATATGACATTTAGACCCAGTTTACATGGGAACTCGTATCTTTTCTGGATACGCGAGAAAAGCGAATCTTTGAATCCGTTCGCAATCTGTTCCTGTGTAAACGCAATGAAATCGTACCCATATCGTAGCCGACACTGTGCCATTATCTCAATAGTTTTATGTCACACAAGCAAATAATGTGTTTGTAGTACGAGGTTTAGGTGGGCACAAATAATGTGGTTTGGCCGTTCTTGTGTCATTACGGCCCTATGATCAAAATATCAAACAATAACTAAATAAAAGAACTAGCGTGTGCGGGCCAGAAAGTATTGTTGGCGCACAGGCGCAAATGCACTTGTGCCAAAACACAAAGTGACGAAAATTCGATACAAAACTACAGGAATGCACGATTAACAAAAACAAAATATAACTTACCGGGACAAGTTCAATGTCAGGAAAATAGCAGATATCTTCCCACTGAAAATTAAGAAATGTATTAATTTTATTATTGTTATAATCAGATCAATCTGTTATGACCAGAATCAATTTTTCCTGGATAGAGTTTTGGTATATTAAAAAGAAGAGGGAAAATCTTGATAACAAATGCGCATGCTCATTCCGCAATATGCAGTAGAATACATGACTTAACGCAATCTCTGAAGTTTGTAAAATTAACATTAAGAATTATACTACTGTAAAAACTATAATTAACATTAAGAATTTTACGATATACACGCAGTTTTTTTTATAAGCAACCGCTTATAAGCAACCAAGATGTAGAAGGCCTAAAACTTTAAGCAACGTATAGTACCACAGGAAGAAAACCTAAGCAACATTTTAAATTTTAAGTAATTTATATCACTCCAAGCAATCGTGGATTGATCAACATAGAAGCTATTTCCATTCATTTGCCGTCAAAATCTCGCATATCAACGGAGTGTTACTCATTACGTACAGCATTTCATTGAGGGTTTCCGTTAAACTTTCAATGCAAAGTCTCTATATGGTAACAATTACATGGTGCTTCTTGACTGATGTTATTGATGGCCTTTCTTTGCTTTATACTTGGTGTTCTAGCGTTATTTTGCATAAAAAGCTATAGGATAACTCAAAATTTTGCTGTTTTTTAGACTCTAATACTATTCTTAGAGCAAAAAATATACCGTTAAAATTAAACAACTACTAAGCAACTTTTGCTACTATTTATAAGGAACCTACATGTAGAAGGCCCGAAAATTTAAAGAACTTATACTACTAGAGAGAAAATAACTAAAGAACTTTTTATTGTTGAATAGTTTTATCACTGCAAACAATCAAGAATTACAATGCCGGTTCCTTTCATTTGCAGTCGAAAATCACATAAATTGTACGTTACGCATGTATCAAATGTTTCCGTGAGTAGTCTCGAGCTTTGCTCACATCTAACTGTCTCTGTATAGTAGTCATGAAACTGAACATGCAGTTAAAATTAAGGAACTATTAAGGAACTTTTGGAACTACAATCGTCTCAAAAGAAGTCCAAAAATAAGGAACTTTAAGAACTAAGCCTTGAGCTAGGTTCTTTATAAGAAAGCGTGTAATATATGTGACGTCTTACCAGTCCACGAAGCCCAATTGATGGTGAATATCTTGAATTTAAAAGAAGCACAACAACATGACCCTTGAACTGCTTTTGTGCTGCCTCTGCTCTCGTCTGCAGTAAAAATTTTCAAATTTTTACCCACAACATTTTAGGTGCATTGTAGTTCGACTGGGTTCGGGGTATGAGTTTGTGCATTTTCAGGTAATTCTAAAAAGAGTGCAACCAAGTACCTTTCAACCTTGTTCCTCAAAAACGTGACGCGAAGTAACAGAATATTGAGAAACCGAAAAGCCGATCTCACACTGCCATTATAAGGAAAACTAAGAACGGCAAAGGATCTAAACTCTAGTATCAACTTGAACTTGATTTAAAAAGAGGTACTCTCTCTGGTCACTTTAAAGAATATAGTAAACACTATTGTTTAAAGAAATATTTTTTGTACGAATGCATCTTTAGTGCTCTGTCACGGCCCCCTGGAAAAGCAAACCTTAGGTACTAGCGGGGCAAAAAATGCAAAAATGTAAATGCAACTGGTGATTTGGAGAAAGCGTGAGCGATTGGTACAACCAGGACAAGTCTCCAACCTGCGACCTGTGCCGACGCACCAGTGGCCAACTAATTGAGCTGCGTAGGAGGGGAGGGGGGTACTCCTGTAAAGCCTCAACGGGAGTACCCCCGGGCTGCGTGTCCACAGATTCTCCGCTATCTCGTATCAATAGTTTAGATTTCATCCATCCTACCATTTTGACAGCTGTGAATCCCCTTGGTTCACACCAAAAGAAAGTGCCAGTCGCATCAAATCTCGGTTTCTCGCCATTCGGATAGACATCGTCAGTCAAGTCCCGTACACTGCAGAGAAAACAACTTTTATATTAACATAATAAATTCAAAATACTTGAAACTATACAGCATTTTTGGAGTAGGATGGGAGTATACAGTAGCATGGAAGTTTATCTCCGAGTAAAGTAATGCGAGAGTGTTAAACAGTTGAAAGGGATATCCATGTGCAGGGGCCAATATGTGTCCACATTACAGAATATTCACTACACCAATCAGAGATGCGAGCTTCCACGCTACGGAACACCGTCACATCCCTTTGAGATTCCTCTACACCACACAAAAGCCCCAAACCTACTTCATATACGCATTTTCAAAGTATATCAGCGAAATAACACGAAAATTTAATTTAAACAGATTCATGGTTTTTAAGTTGATGATTTTATTTCATATACGTCATATACTAGAAAAGATGAACGAGAGGCCCTACGACTCGCCTACCCTGACTAAATTTCTGCATACGAAATACTGCTATCTCATTCAAATGAGAATACCATTCATATACAGTTCATAAGGCTCCTTGCTTTAAACTGAAATATAGCGTAAGGTACTTGATAAAGGGTAATGCTTTTCTCTTGGTACTGAATCGTTTTAATAAATTTTTCTCCTTGCTTTAGAGTATTCAAAACGATGAAAAACCTGTCATTTAATTGTTTTTATGAGTTTATGCTATTATTTTTTTATCTAAACCGTTAAACATAATCTACGACGCACAGATCTTCTTGAAATACCAAAAATTAGACATAATAGCTTTGGTATAAAGTCTTTATGTTATCAAGGGCAGAAATATGGAATTCACTTCCAACTGAAATCAAAACGGCCAGAAACACTAAATAATTCAAAAATTGATCAAAGACCTGGTTCCTCACAAAAATACATGAGTGCTTCTTTTGCACCAAAGGGCTTGATTAATGCAATTCCTATGGTTCCCTAATTTTAGTATGAATCAGTGTAAATTACTAACAATAACAAACAAAAAATAGATGTTTATATTATATCACGTTGTACTGGATGAAGAGGTTCAACCCAAGAATCTATATACCATGCTAGTAGCTTCAATATAGTATTTGGAAGTATATAGTAATGAAAATGAAGATATTCATGAGATATTGAATATTCTTACGATTTTGATGCTCCAGGAGGATCAAGTAGTGCGATTGGATTCATGTCAACTTTTGCATCTTGTCCCTTTTTCTTTTTAAAGATACTCATGAAGTTATTGCCAAGTTTACCTGTAGAAAGGCAAAGTTATCAATGCCGAGAACAACAATGTATTTTCTCATGTTCAAACAAAACTCCTCAATGTAAACTAGTTGTCTTTCTAACTTTGAGCAAGAAACTTGACGGGGAAAGAAGCCCTTCCCCCCGTGCAGGATACACCCATTTTTATAAGGAAGTTCCGCTAAGGCTCAGTAAAGAAAGTTCCTAACTGACATCAAAATTTAAGTACTGAAAACTCCATAGTAATTTCTAACTTTTTACTTTGTGTTTCTTAAAAATAAACTCAGCTGCACGGTGCAGAGAGGCCACAATATACGTTCTGCAGCTGTTTGACATCACTATAGCTATTGTAAACCCTTGTGTATGTACTTTCCATCGCTAATTTGTGGTTGAAACACATAATAAAAAACGCGTGAATTCAAGGATTAACATTTTCACATCGCTAAGCAGTCCTCAGTACTAGAAATTCCTTAAGTTTTTATCTATCCGAGTACCGCCCTCGTTATAAAGCACTTTCTTAAAAATGCGTGTAGTGTTCACTGACTGCTGACTTGAATGTTTCTTTAAGTTCACGATTCGACGATTGTTCAGCACAATAATCAAAAACAAGTTTCCACAAGCCAAACATATTGCTGCTGTTTAATTGTATCTAAGAATGCTTACAGTACAGAACAAGAAGCAGGCACTAAGATAGGCGCCCGCGACTTAAAACGAAAATTTTTCAAATTGAGAAAAAATCAGCTTTTTAACCAACGTAGATGACAAAAAAGATTTTAGAAAAAGAAATACTGCACTAGGCAGGTTAGAGTCCGAACAAAAAAGAAGTGCATCTTCAAGTGGTCCAAGAAAAACTTTATCGTCTACAATGGACAATGGGCAATAACAATGGGCAACTTAATTTGCTTTTTGTCATATTAGTAATAAAGGAAGAGAATGAAAGGGTTTGAGCTTTGGTGCTGGAGAAGTTTGAGCTTTGGTGCCGTAGCTTGTTTATGTAAATTTCTGGTTTCAGCCCTAGGCCACTGTTTGCCGCCATTTTAAGTCAGGCGTTTCCATACTTAGTGTACGTTCCGCTGAGAATTTAACAACACCAATGTCCTCCAGATGGTCGGCAATCTGAGGTCATATGAGGGACAAGCCAGGTCAAGGAGGCATGGCATGGACTGTGCTACTTTGGCCATGTCGCAAGAGGCAACGGCCTGGAATTGTGGAAGGGAGCTGGGAAAGGGAGACCACGAACAAGGTTGCTCGAGGAAGTCAAAGCTAACGCTGCCTGCACGACCCTGCCCAAAGTCAATAGCGGCGAGAACGACAGAAGTGTCCTCCCTTCTATTGACTTTGCTTTGCCCTGGCGGAGCTGCTGAGAAGGATCAAGAACTGGGGAGAATCGAGAAATCTTGCGTAGGGGTAGCAAGGGGTCAGAGACGACGAGACAGCAACTGAACTTGAGAAACCTAAATTATATATTACCTCTGCCGCATTTGCACTTTTTCATTTTTGACGCATCTCTTAGATCTTTGTGACAAAAGTTGCAATAAATGGAGACCCTAAAAAGATCAATAAAATTTTAATTATCGTGCGTTTTCAATGAGGCGACAAGAATTCTTGTTTGGAATTTGTATCCCTCAAAACCTAAAGACCATAGCGCTTTTTACAGAGAAACAGCTTTTTTCACTTGGACACTATTGGTACACTCGCTGTTTTTAATAAGTAAGGAACCCGTTCACTTGGACACTATTGGTACACTCGCTGTTTTTAAAAAGTAAGGAACCCATCATTAATAATGCCGGTGGGGAGGGCGGAGGAAATCATGGAGGGCTACAAAAAATTTTGGCCTTAAAAAGTAGGGCCGCAAAAATAAAAAGGTGTCTTAGGAGGGCTACAAAAAATTTCCACCACACGAAATTTTTTGGCTAAAAATAGAAATTTCCTCCGACCCCCTACCTGGCATTAATGATGACTGATCCCTAACATGTAAGTATCTATACTATCTATAGGAATTATAGAATCTTAAGGAAAATGGGCCAAAAACAAGTGACTGCGTTGCAAAACATATTAAGGTATGGGTCGAAATGCGCAACGAGAAATGTGAAGCTGGTTCGCACCAATCAGCTCACACGATAAAGTGTGGTGACCATTAGAATTTTAGTTAGATCCCAAGTAAGAAAATGTATTATTTCTGTCCAAACAAGAAGTATTTCCACTTTTGGCTGCAATTTCTACCTAAGTTCAGAAAAGTTTTGCATAAGGGGTGAGGGCGATTCTTCGCAAGATGCGAACCACCAGGCTCGTCAAAAACAAACGAATCTTGTACCTTTGTACTTCTTCAGCATCTTGGGCGAAAAAGAATCCTCTTGTCCCAGTTTCGATTTTCAATTTCTTGTCTGCTGGATTCATAACAAAGCTAAAAGAAAGGTTCGAAAAGGATGAGATGAGGAAAAGAAGAAGAAAAAGGACCATAAACTACCGCGAAATCGATGCATCAAAGACACATCGCAGGCAAAAATATTGTAATTGAAACACACCTTCTTGCGATGTCGGAAGAGCATCAGGAACAACCTCTTCCCCAGGCCCCAAATCGAATTTCCTCGAATCTCAACCGTCAAATCGATTTTGGCCCTGGTACCGGCCACAAAATCTGCCAAAATACTGGCAATTTTGGCCTAGGCATAAAAACAAGATGTAGATTCCGAAAGCAGATGTTCTTAGCAAGGAAATGCGAAGAATTTCATTGATAACTGTAAGGCAAGATACAATATCTTATGTAGCATCAATTTTTGGTTTTTATAGATGTTTTTTACATAGTCTTCGGCCTATTTTGGTGTGAAATTTTGAAGAAACTGTGACGTCACTTAAAATTTCTATTGTTTGAGCAGCCAATCAAATTTCGAATAGACAAGGTCGATACCAGGGTCGAATATGGACAGCGGAGTTTCACGTACACGTAGAGGCCTATTCACCCTGGGGACGAGGCTGCATCAGGAAAAACTACCGTCTGAGAAAATTCCTGGCAATTATGATTAAAGTCTTTGAGTCGTAAAGAGTTTCAAGATCTTTGATGGTCATACTTAACAGCTTTTTTGCCTGACACTCGTCAGAGGATATGAATGCGAGGAACAGTAGGAACAGGCAAAAAAATTGACTAAGACAGCAGATTATGGATCGAAATCCACCAGTCTGAAGCTGAATTGGTATTATTTTTTGAACACTTGAATTTGAACATTTGAACATCGTGAAGATATGATTATATGAGAATCAGCCTTATTGCCTTAGTGGTGAAGACAAAGGGCGTTGACCATGCCAATAACGATATAAATTCAGATACAACTTACAATCTGTTCGCTTCTCCTGGCTTTATTTCGATTGCAATGAGCATAAGATGAAGCTTTTCAAAGCATAATCTGAAATGAAGGAAATCTTTCAAATCATTTGCTCCAAAGTGTTTTTCACATTTTTGAGAGACGAGGGGCGGGAAGAGGAGCTCACCCTTTTTCTTAACGACTTTTCCAACCAGGGATTAAGTCATGTTACTGTAACTTAATTTTTCGGGAAAACAAAAGTTTCGTTTTCGTATATACTTCAGCTAGATCTAAGGATTCACCCACGAATCTTGTCAATTTATTAACTAGAAGTCCACCATCTCCCTATGTAGTGGCCTCGGTGCCCGGGGGAGAACACTTCAGTTCGCCTATTGTTTTCATTAAGGATTTTCGAAAGGAATTCTGGGAATAATTTCCTTAGTTACGTTTTTACATAGCTGCAGACGTTGAATTTGTATCTAAGGAAATTATTCCCAGATTTCCCTTCGAGAAACCTTAAGAGAAACAAGGGATTGACAGAACGGCCGCCATCTTTTGCGGAAACCTCTATTATTGTACTGTGTCGCGGGACAGGTTATCACCTCACTAATTTTGCTCCAGCACATGGCATCCATTTCTGGCAGAAACATGGACTTTTGCTCCCAATGCTATCGTACTTCTATATTATGTAGAGTAACTTTGCAAGAAGTATAGCCTGTAGCATGCATTTGTTTATTTCTATTTACTTATTTATTTTACAGAAATAAAAAAGAATGCATTTCATAACTCAATAGGTTTCCCAATGAAATAACCACAAAAACTGTGACAGAGTTTGGAAAATTATACGACTCACCAAAAAGCAAATGATTCTGGGAAATGCAAATGGGTTTTATATGCCGATTTTTGTAGATGATGATAATGTTGTCGTTGATGCTGGCGATGGTGATGATGGTGATCATGCTGATTATGATCGCAGGCCTCATCGCCGCTCCTGAGCTATAATTTTCTAAGTTATGAATTCAAAAAGAGGTGACTTTGACCTCAATAGCAAAACAGTTATCATTCTAATTGAGGCAGCGATAACCTTGTCTTCAGAGATAACATAATAATCAGATAGGTTTAAGATGCTTAAGGAACCATGGTTTGAAATCAAATTTTCGATTAACGAAGGCTGGGTCACATAAGACACTTAAATACGAGATAATAAACCATTTTAAAATTGGTTGATAAAAATAAAATCAGATGGATAATACTGCTATACTGTGTCATATCGAGACTTTTAGTCAGCGTCGTCTACCCAGTGGGTCAAAATCATTCTTTAAGGGATTGCTGGCTCCATATACTATTATTTAGAAAAGGATAGGCACTGGCTCAAAGACGCCCTTTTTTATCGATCTTCTTTATAAACCCCTATTAGATGTCATAAGGGTTTTAGGGGCGTCTATTGCAAGTGGAAAGCACGAAAATGAAGATATGTAATGTTTTTCTCAAATAATTAATTTTATATGTGTGATACGCAGTAAATTTATGCTTCCTCTTTAACGTCCTCTCTTTTTCACGCCTCTGCTATAGAGAGGAGGAATTTTATTGACGCCCAAGGCGATAAAAGGACGATGTTCCACACCGTAAATGGCCCTATGGCAACAATTTTGCCGGGCGAAGTTGCTATACAATCATGAATGAAAATTAATGGAATTTTGCTGAAAATTGTTTGGTGCCCCTTCGCCCCGGATATAATTATTCTAGGGTTGATAGTAGCAGCGGCAAGCATTTGTGACCATTTCAGTCAATGCAAGACGCAATATTGAAATTGAATTGTTTGGGGGGCGACTATATGGAATCAATACCACCAGTCCGAATATATTTGGTCCAAGACTGGAGGAGACATCGACGCTTATGCCCTACTTTGAGTTACTCAAAAGCTACCCAAGCTACCCAGTTTCAGTGAGATACTTACTCGGCTGCCTGTGCGAAGTTGAGGTTGTTAAATGAGTCAGACAACACTGCGGTGTACATTTCATTTGCCGATCCTTTCATATAAGCAACTTTCCATTGTTCGTTCTCATGAATTTCTTCTGCGATCTGTAACAAGAAGAGAAAGACAATGAATGTCTATGATATGACAACGAAGGGTAAAAGGCGGTAATTTCTTAGTACTCTCCTATGCTATATGCTGGTAGAGGGCACAGATAAGTTCTCTAAGTGTGGGCCTCTTTCAACATACATACCTAGTGGCAGTGGCGTAACGGAGACGCTCGGGGCCCGTAGAACTTTGGTAGTAAAGGGCTCTTATGTAGGGACAGCGAAGCAAAGTAAGCTCTATGGGGGAGGGGGGCTTTGAATGGTGGGGAAAATTTTTTAAAGCATGTCCTTTAGAACTTTGAACATGCCCGATGATTGGGAGACGGAGCTCTCCCAAACTGTTGCCCGGCTTGTCATGCAATCCAGCTGACTCGTAGTGCAAGGAGCTCAGTGTGGTCAGGGTTCGAGCCCAGCCACGGTAGCGTCACAGCCAGGGTTGAGGTCTCGATGAGTTAACCTACTACTGAGATCCTACCTTCATGTTTATGGAAAACACTAGGGTAGATTTTTCCGGGCGCGTTTTCTCGAGTGGCATACCAAAGTTGACAGGGTTGGAACCGGGACTGCAGGATCAGAGAGTCAATGACATTTCCACTGAGCTAAAGAACTCAATGAAATCGTTGATTAAATCTCACAAAGAAATACATCCCAAGGCTCAGCTCCCGTTTGGCTTTGTGTTTCTGCCAAGTAAAGTCAGTAACATACATATTGATAATACTGCAACAATGGAATACTCACGGTGTCGCCACGCATTGCGAATAGATTTGCCAGCAATGTAGAGAAACCCGGAGCATGGCAGCTTTGAGCAATGAACCCAAGTTTTAACTGCAAAAAAGCATAGTTTAGTTTAGTATAGTATAGCATAGTATTAGCATACCAATGCTACCACATATCACTCTTTTTATAAGATCCAGGCAATTTTGATAGAGGCTGGCTGTTCTTTTAGTTTTTGCCTTTCTTTGAGCCTGGAATGCACTTAATCTGTGCTTAATTCCTCGGTTACGTAGACAGTAATAATTTGCAATGAATTTCTAGAGTGGTACTAGGTTGTGTAGAAATGCAGCATGCTTGTATATTTCTCCGTTTGCTTGCTTTTCACATTCAGTCTGACTGTCTCACAGTCTCACATTCATATTCAGCCGATATTCTAAGGGCTTTTGAAAAGGCCAGCCTCAGTCTGTTCTCATTTTGTTCTTAAAATCTGGGCCGAATCAAGGCTCGTGTTCCTATAAAATTTTTCTTACCAAGAAAAGGTATAACAAGCTCTGAAGGAAATGGAAAAATGTTCATTATGTCGGGATGTTCGTTATATTGGGGGTTAGCTACCGGATTCCCTTCACTATGGGATTCAATTATATCTTAAAAAGAAACTATTTCAATATACACGCTTTTTTATAAAGAACCTAGCTCAAAGCCTAGTTCTTAAAGTTCCTTATTTTTGAACCTCTTTTGAGACGACTGTAGTTCCAAAAGTTCCTTAATAGTTCCTTAATTTAAACTGCACATTCAGTTTCATGACTACTATACAGAGACACTTGGATGTAAGCAAAGTTCGAGACTACTCAAGGAAACATTTGATACATGCCTAACGTACAATTTATGTGATTTTCGACTGCAAGTGAATGGAACGGGCTTTCTAATTCTGATTGTTTGCAGTGATAAAACTATTCAACAATAAAAAGTTCTTTAGTTATCTTCTCTCTAGTAGTATAAGTTCTTTAAATTTTCGGGCCTTCTACATGTAGGTTCCTTATATAGTGGTTCCTTATAAAAAAAGCGTGCACTGTAATATTTTCTTACCTCATCAATGCAAACGATGTCGTCTCCAATTTTAGGGTTCCATTGAGGACAGTTCAGCAAATGAGCCTAAAGAATAAAATAAAAATTTGTAGCTGGCGACAAGAAACGATCCGCCGATATTAGTTGTGATCCAGTTCAGAAAAGGTGGCGGTCTCAAGGTAGAGGTCTATTACTTTGCGTTACGAAGTTTACCCTCCCACCCACCCTGTTCGTCACCCCCTACCCCCAATGGGTCGTATTAATTCGTTATGGTCGCATATTCGTGATTTCCGGCTCGGCATCTAACTAGATTCAGTCCTCCTTATTTCATCATTACGCTATGCCCTACGTAGCTGCAGTTTAGTCCGACAAGGATGAATTCTGAAGTGTTGTTATTGTATATATATGTTTTGTTTAGTTCGTGTACTCACGTGAGATAATTATACTCGGCGAGGAATGTATACTTCAACGACGAGGAATCCCTACTCGCTAGGAAAGTCTACTAGCGTGGAATCCCCACTCGGCGTTGATGCCCCGTATATCATTAGATTATTATGTTGTTTAAATAAATTGTGTTTCGTTAATACGACCCCAGTACCGCCACTGCTGTGTCTTTTCTTTGTTGCATCTAGAGTCTTAACATTATTACCAGTTGGTAGACAATGTCTAGCAACGCATTTACCAGGTACCCTGATTAGTACAGGTTCGTTGGTTGCGCCGGGTTGCCTGGTGGCCGTTAGGCGTTAAATGGAAATATAAGCAGTTGGACGTTTGTAAGCTGAAAGCATATAGAGAAATGTACAGTAGGCTAGACACAAGATCGTGAATATTTTGCGTTTACCTTGTTCTTGTAGTTGATTAATTGAACGATGCATCTCATGTGTTCATTGTAATTTTTCACAGAAATAACCCTGTAACAAGAAAATTCCATAATAAATTCCTATGGCAAACTACAATCTTGGACAAAATATTATTAGACAAATTTTTCTTTGAGATTGCCTCTACCCCTCCCCCTGCTTCAATGTTGTGCGTATAAAAAGTTGTGGCACTGTCACTTTCTGCATTTTCTTGGTGTTTCATGTTGTTTTCAACACTTTTCAACATTGAATTGACACTAGGGGCTGTATATACATATATAGAAATTGGGTTCGTATCTGCTAAGCAAGCCGTATACGTAGGGATGGTAGGCCGCGATAATCTCCCTGCGTATATGGATAGAAATAAGCGAATGGTAGGACTAGGATACGTGAATAGCCTGTAGCCAGATTTTGCTCTGTCGGCAGAAGCAGAACATTGGCATACAAAATAGTCACGCTCTGGTTAAGAGCTTGTTTATGCCAAGTTGAGAGTTGGTAAAGATTTCCAGAACTAACGTTTTGTTGCTTCCGTAATTAAACGCTGCGTTAGACAGCATCAAGATAAGACCCTCGGCTGTTAAAGCTCGGCTAACTCGACTATAAGGGGGAACGGGAAATCGAGAAAAGGATTCGGGAACAGGAATCGGGGAATAAGGAGTTACAATTTACAACAAAAAGGGGAATGAGAACATTATTGCCGATATGGGTTTCGAAATAATCTAACAAGATAGGAAGTGTAAAAATTCGAGCACATGGTCTCTCATAACATTATTTTCAATCAGATATCCCCAGAAATTTCCGTATTACCCGTATTCCGTATCGATTTTAGTAGGGGAATACATTATAATATTTTTCTTAATTAATAAAAGGAGGGGAATCGGGAAATACACGTTTTTTTATATAAGAAACCTAGGGAAAGCCTCATTAGTCAAAGTTTCTTAAATTTTCTATTGTTTTCTATGGTTTAAAGAAAGAAAAAAAAAACAAAGGAATCTATTGTAATTTGCCAGAAATCTTACTAGTGGGTTTCTTATAAAGCAGTTTCTTATAAAAAAATCGTGTATCAAACTATCAGAGATAAAATGGATTTGAAAATTATTGGAAAAGATAGCAGATGCAAAGCAACTAGTATCCAATGGCTAGCAATACTCTATTGTTTATTTCAGTTGTTATATCTTTTTCCCCGATTTCCAGTTCCCCCTTTTAGTAATAGCCTGACATCCTCTATCGTTTTAAAAGCTAGATCTCAACAAGACAAAATTCCTTGCGCGACGGGAATTCTTGCCCAAACGTAGAACTCATTTGCAGGGACAAGTCCAAAACAAGAATGTCTTAATCAGCAATCAGCATTATCAATCAGACGAATGAAGAGCGAAGCAAAACATGATTTACCTGAGTATGTTTGTCGTGTCTTCAATTGTCGGATCCTGGCAATTCTTGTTGCATAGTATAATAACAGCATCTGCATCTCTCATCTTCAAAAAGACGAAATCAAGGTTATTAGTTATTGTTTTTACCGTTCATTTCATTCATTGGTAGCCGCTTAGTTTTCACGAGGGGCAATTCGTTCCTTGGAAATCTCGAAGACACTTGCAAGAAAACCTCTTGTTTTAATAAAATACCCTTGAGAATCTTTTTGCTTTAATTAGAATCTCGTACACCTATTGGTGAAATGCCCCTCGATTTAGCAAGTGAGGTGACACGCCGTTCTCGTGTGAAATTTGATAAATGTGTGAATGTTCTTGTGTGAATGTTATGAAATTCTAAAGTCCCCCCCCCCACAGTACTGATGGCATTCCTCCACAGTACTGATGGAATCCCTCGACTGTACTCCACAGTACTGATGGCATTCCTCCACAGTACTGATGGAATCCCTCGACTGTACCGAATATCTTCCACAGTATTAATGATATGCCCCCACAGTACTGATGGTATCCCTCCACAGTACTGGTGATATCCCCCCACAGTACTGAACACCCTCCAACGCACTGAATATCCTCCACAGTACTTCATAGAGAGCTCCCCAGGGTGCTAACACTGACCCTCAAAAGGTGTTCCTTTCTCTTTCAAGGAAAGTGTTTTGAACGCATAGAGAACTTAATTTAGCACTCTAACTGAAAATAAAATCACTTTTTTAAATTTCGCCAGCACCAAACCTTACCGATATGTATGAGGCCCCCCAAGCGGTTCTGCGTGATGCGTTATTGGACCATTTTTCATACGTGATTTCGTGATGCAAGACATTTTTGCGCGTGAATGCGTAAATCTAAACTCCTGCGTGTCGCGTGAAATGCTTTGGTACAGGTCGTGATTTCGTCATTTACAGTATTGGCGACATAATCGAGAGGTTGCTTGAATGCAGGAATGCCCTTTTATCCATGAATCATGGTCGGCTAACTATATTTCTGTTATCTCTCATATTATGAATTAGTTAAATCCCCTAAAATCTTAATTTTGTGTGTTTTCTGTTACAAACTCGTCGTGGAAAGAATTTTTCAAAGCCAATCCTTTAGATATATGAAGTTAAACATCCTGAACATTGATCCTGCTCAAAATTTCGGAGAGCAAAGCCTGAAGTTGGATGCACGTGAAAATGAAGTTTTATCGCGCGTGATTGCATGAAGCGTCGAAAAATTGCACGTGATTGCGTGATTTTGCACCCCCCTTGGGGGCCTCATGTATTATTTTCTATTGCTTAGTCAGGCGGGTGTTATTGTGTACACTACTGTATAACTGATTCTTTGTGTATTAAAGCAGGTGACCTTGTTTCATAATTGTTGCCACGAGAGATGTTCATTCAACAGTTGCTCTTTGTTTTGTAACAGTATATTATTCGCCGTTTCAAAAGAGTTTTAGTGCAACGAAGCGATAAGGATAAATGGTTTGAAAGTCTAATACCTCAAGGAACACAAGAATTCATCGAACAAAGGGAACAAAGATTACCATAAGTTAATATAACAATGTTTTAGTGTAATCTATATTCTCAGATTTCTTCTGTTTTGGAGGAGATCAAGATTGAGAAAGATTCTCGCTGAAGACATTCGTGAAGAAGTTATTGATCAAGAAAAGTGAAGTCGCATTTGAAATAAGGTAGCTATATTTTCAAAAAACCCCTAATAATTTTTTAAACTAAAGTTATGTATTTTACTTGTCAAGTTCAAGTTGTTCACTTTTGTAAAAGCAAGAGCAACCTGACTCAATGCAAGGTCTCAAAGTCAAAGTTGCGTAATATTGTTGTAAAGGTTTTTTTATAAGGAACCACTTTATAAGGAACCTACATGTAGAAGGCCCGAAAATTTAAAGAATGAGAGAAAATAACTAAAGAACTTTTTATTGTTGAACAGTTTTATCACTGCAAACAATCAAGACTTAAAATGCCGGTTCCTTTCATTTGCAATCGAAAATCACATAAATTGTACGTTACGCATGTATCAAATGTTTCCGCGAGTAGTCTCGAGCTTCGCTCACATCCAAGTGTCTCTGTATACACATGAAACTGAACATGCCGAGGGGCAAATCACTCCAAAAAATCTCGTCCACTTTTTGAAAAATCCTATTGTTATTTTGAAAATCCTTTAACAGTTTTCAGGAAATTGTATTGTTCTTTTGTGAAAATCCCAAAAATCTCGTCCAGTTATAAGGAAAGTGATTTGCCCCTCGAAACATGCAGTTAAAATTAAGGAACTATTAAGGAACTTTTGGAACTACAATCGTCTCAAAAGAAGTCCAAAAATAAGGAACCTTAAGAACTAGGCCTTGAGCTAGGTTCTTTATAAAAAAAAGCGTGTACACATTTTACAAGAACATGGAAGCTCGATTTGCCAAAAAATAAGAACAACGTAAAGAACATGTTCAGCCTCAGATGAAAAATAAGAAACCGAGCAAGAAACAAGAAAATCTGTTTTAGAAACGCCACACCTCATGTTAACAAAACAGAAATATAAAATCACTAAATAAAAGTGTGGAAGAAAGAATGTTCGAAGATATGCCAAACTGTTGCTTATTGGGTTCTAATAAAAAAGGGCGATGGGATACGGAATAAGAAATAATATTTGTAATAAGGGTTTTCCCATGTGTTTTTCGAAGGGCAGAGACACACAAACACAGACACAAACTTGAGAGCGATCTTGACATTATCTTTTCATATTCCATATTTCATGATTCCTGGCTAAACGGCATTACAACAAGAAGGGCTTCTCTAAGCCAGATAAGAACAACGAAGTACATTACAGCCTCTCGCAAGCACTGTATGTCTTCTTTATAATATAGACTAGTGGTACAGTACAGCCTTTCACAAGCACTGCCTGTCCGTAATATAATACTGAGAATAGGGCTCAGGAGCTTTCGCAAGCCTCCCGTCCTAATCTACCCTATAGTAGAGCCTTACCTTGCCATACTTTCCTTTGCTTTCCTATCTCGTTGCTTACTGAAGCTAAGTAAGATACCTCTATATATACGAAATATTAAGAAATAAACAGGAAACATTACAAATTCGTGAAGATAAAGAAGTTAAAGAAATACCGAAACACCAATACAAAGATTTCCTGCATGCGTAGTATTAACGACGTCTAATACAAAAGCCGGTAAAACGTGAAACAACTAAGTACTAGGTGACGAACAGAGATTAGTGCTAAGTTACGTTATGTTACGTTTATAAGAAAATACTTGCGAATGAATGAAACTAAGAAAAATACAATGATAATCTAAGGCCTAAAATCTAGCAGTATCACAGTACATTGGAGGGATACCTGGAGTACAGTGGTGGATGTTCAGTACAGTGGAGGGATACCATGAGTTGGGTGGAGGGATACCATCAGTACAGTGGAGGGATACCATGAGTACGGTGGTGGATGTTCAGTACAGTGGAGGGATACCATGAGTACAGTGGAGGGATACCATCAGTACAGGGGTGGATGTTCAGTACAGTGGAGGGATACCATCAGTACAGGGGTGGATGTTCAGTACAGTGGAGGGATACCATCAGTACAGTGGTGGGCGTGCAACTCATTAGAGAAATTGCAACGGTGTTGTATGAACGGGAAGTATCTCTAAGCAGACAGTGATGCGTTTTGTGGGGCCTTCATCTGTAAAAAACAGCTCTGCGCTAATTAATACAACTAGCTATTGATACCTGACTCCCGACGCTCGCTGCTTTCTTATAGAGAGTCAGTTGCGCGATATGCCAACTCTAGACAACCATGAAATATTGAACCATTCAAAAAGTGCTGCAAATTTCAATGAATCAAAGTCGAATTATATTTCTTTAGACAACACGATAAATACATAAATACCGTAAGAATACTACGAAACTCACCTATAGACCCAGGAATGGGTTATAGAAGCTAAACAAAATGGCGGAACTGGCGGCTTCTTACTGCAAACCTAATCTAGAAATAGTAGCTATTCAAACAGCAAAATACTCGTATACTAACAAGAGTTGAGTTTACCAACAAAACGAAAATCGTATTAACCACAAAATATTGTTGTCAAATTAATAACTAGTTGTATTAATTAGCGCGACTTTTCAAAAAATGGAAGCCCAGAACACTCTTCTATTAAAAAAGCGTATGTTTAGAGCTGTTTTTTTACAGATGTAGGCCCCACACATCGCATCACTGTCTGCTTAGAGATACTTCCCGTTCATACAACACCGTTGCAATTTCTCTAATGAGTTGCACGCCCACCACTGTACTGATGGTATCCCTCCACTGTACTGAACATCCACCCCTGTACTGATGGTATCCCTCCACTGTACTCATGGTATCCCTCCACTGTACTGAACATCCACCACCGTACTCATGGTATCCCTCCACTGTACTGATGGTATCCCTCCACCCAACTCATGGTATCCCTCCACTGTACTGAACATCCACCACCGTACTCATGGTATCCCTCCACTGTACTGATGGTATCCCTCCACCCAACTCATGGTATCCCTCCACTGTACTGAACATCCACCACTGTACTCCAGGTATCCCTCCAATGTACTGAACATCCACCACTGTACTCATGGTATCCCTCCACTGTACTGATGGTATCCCTCCACGCAACTCATGGTATCCCTCCACTGTACTGAACATCCACCACCGTACTCATGGTATCCCTCCACTGTACTCATGGTATCCCTCCACTGTACTGAACATCCACCACTGTACTCATGGTATCCCTCCACTGTACTCATGGTATCCCTCCACTGTACTGAACATCCACCACTGTACTCAATGTAATAAGGGTTTTCCCGTTCTTCGAAGCGCAGAGACACAAACACAGACACAAACTTGAGAGCGATCTTGACATTATCTTTTCATATTCCATATTAAACAATTCCAGGCTAAACGGCATTACAACAATAAGGGCTTCTCTGAGCCAGATAAGAACAAACGAAGTACATTACAGCCTCTCGCAAGCACTGTATGTCTTCTTTATAATATAGACTATTGGTACAGTACAGCCTTTCACAAGCACTGCCTGTCCGTAATATAATACTTAAGACTATGGCTCGGGAGCTTTCGCAAGCCTCCCGGCCTAACGGTTATCTACCCTATAGTAGAGCCTTACCTTGCCATACTTTCCTTTGCTTTCCTATCTCCTCGCCTACTGAAGCTAAGTTAGATACTTCTATATATACGAAATATTAAGAAATAAACAGGAAACATTACAAATTCGTGAAGATAAAGAAGTTAAAGAAATACCGAAACACCAATACAAAGATTTCCTGAAAACGTGGTATTAACGACGTCTAATACAAAAGCCGGTAAAACGTGAAACAACTAAGTACTAGGTGACGAACAGAGATTAGTGCTAAGTTACGTTATGTTACGCTTATAAGAAAATACTTGCGAATGAATGAAACTAAGAAAACTTTAACGGTCTAAAAACTAGCAGTATCACATACCTGAGGGATACCATGAGTTGTGTGGAGGGATACCATCAGTACAGTGGAGGGATACCATGAGTACAGTGGTGGATGTTCAGTACATTGGAGGGATACCTGGAGTACAGTGGTGGATGTTCAGTACAGTGGAGGGATACCATGAGTTGGGTGGAGGGATACCATCAGTACAGTGGAGGGATACCATGAGTACGGTGGTGGATGTTCAGTACAGTGGAGGGATACCATGAGTACAGTGGAGGGATACCATCAGTACAGGGGTGGATGTTCAGTACAGTGGAGGGATACCATCAGTACAGGGGTGGATGTTCAGTACAGTGGAGGGATACCATCAGTACAGTGGTGGGCGTGCAACTCATTAGAGAAATTGCAACGGTGTTGTATGAACGGGAAGTATCTCTAAGCAGACAGTGATGCGTTTTGTGGGGCCTTCATCTGTAAAAAACAGCTCTGCGCTAATTAATACAACTAGCTATTGATACCTGACTCCCGACGCTCGCTGCTTTCTTATAGAGAGTCAGTTGCGCGATATGCCAACTCTAGACAACCATGAAATATTGAACCATTCAAAAAGTGCTGCAAATTTCAATGAATCAAAGTCGAATTATATTTCTTTAGACAACACGATAAATACATAAATACCGTAAGAATACTACGAAACTCACCTATAGACCCAGGAATGGGTTATAGAAGCTAAACAAAATGGCGGAACTGGCGGCTTCTTACTGCAAACCTAATCTAGAAATAGTAGCTATTCAAACAGCAAAATACTCGTATACTAACAAAAGTTGAGTTTACCAACAAAACGAAAATCGTATTATGATAAAAAGTATTAACCACAAAATATTGTTGTCAAATTAATAACTAGTTGTATTAATTAGCGCGACTTTTCAAAAAATGGAAGCCCAGAACACTCTTCTATTAAAAAAGCGTATGTTTAGAGCTGTTTTTTTACAGATGTAGGCCCCACACATCGCATCACTGTCTGCTTAGAGATACTTCCCGTTCAATGTAATAAGGGTTTTCCCATGTTCTTCGAAGGGCAGAGACACACAAACACAGACACAAACTTGAGAGCGATCTTTACATTATCTTTTCATATTCCATATTAAACAATTCCAGGCTAAACGGCATTACAACAATAAGGGCTTCTCTGAGCCAGATAAGAACAAATGAAGTACATTACAGCCTCTCGCAAGCACTGTATGTCTTCTTTATAATATAGACTATTGGTACAGTACAGCCTTTCACAAGCACTGCCTGTCCGTAATATAATACTTAAGACTATGGCTCGGGAGCTTTCGCAAGCCTCCCGGCCTAACGGTTATCTACCCTATAGTAGAGCCTTACCTTGCCATACTTTCCTTTGCTTTCCTATCTCCTCGCCTAATGAAGCTAAGTTAGATACTTCTATTTATACGAAATATTAAGAAATAAACAGGAAACATTACAAATTCGTGAAGATAAAGAAGTTAAAGAAATACCGAAACATCAATACAAAGATTTCCTGAAAACATGGTTTTAACGACGTCTAATACAAAAGCCGGTAAAACGTGAAACAACTAAGTACTAGGTGACGAACAGTGATTAGTGCTAAGTTACGTTATGTTACGTTTATAAGAAAATACTTGCGAATGAATGAAACTAAGAAAACACGAAGGCCTAAAACTAGCAGTATCACAACTTCATGATTGTTAAACAACATTCTTATTTCCTCGTAACGAAAATTTCTTAAGAATATTGATATTGAGGCTGGGCAAAATTTATAGTATTCTTATAAAAAAAGAAGAGTGTATTGAGCAACTCGAGGCCTCGATTTAATTACTGTAATGTAAGCAACTAAGGAGTCAAACAACCAAGCTGTAGCATTCACGTCAAAATATACATGTTGATGTGAAAAGATATAACAGCCTTTAGGTAGCGCGTTAGGTAACGTGTTTATACTCTCTGTCTTGTGTTGCAGGCCTGGTAGTTAATGATTTTGACCCGTTAAGTCAAGGTATACAAAATGTCCAAAATGTCCAAAAGTGGGGTGTCCAAAATTTAAAAAAATATTTGACGGCTGGACAAAAGTCCAATTGCTTACTGAAAAAAAATGTTGTCGAAAAAGAGGAAAGCCTTGGAAAGACATTATGTAATGTTGTTCATCGAGATCAAAATACTAATTTCCATTATATTCCTTTACTGTTTATAAAGCTCTAGTTCAGCCGTTTTGAAAAGGATATTTAAATATTGTTAATTTCGGGTTTGAGGCAACTGTTGCAATGAGATTTTTCAATGATAGACCACTGTCTCTATGACAATGCATTTACATTAATCCCGGATTGCGGCTGTGATTACTTTTAAATGATGAAGATTTTCAAAGACTTATGGTCTTCCACAAAGATTCTAGATTTATACAATGGTTTTTGTTTAGGCATGATTGACTCTAGCTTCTTAGGAGGTCACTTGACATATATTTGTATTTGGGTGTGCGCATGATTTTTCAGAAATTTGAATGGAGAGCAGTTTCAATTTCAATTTTCTCGGTCTAGAATTTATTATTCCTATTCTCACCCAAGAGGACGCTCTAAAATCTCAAAATAACACTGTCTCTTAACTCCCTGAGGTATTGCTAGTCACGTGTGTGCCCCTTGGTGCTTCAGCAAGATAATTAAAATCCAAGGACTGGTATTTTCTGCCCCTTTTCTACGCAACAAGCTGTGAGACAATTCAAAGCGACCCACCTCCCCTCCCTCGGCGACGTTTTCTTTCCACTATATAGGCGTTTTCCACTTCACTTTTATAAAGATCACTCCTATCGGGGTTTCTTTGTGTACACAGGCCTACATGCATTCGTTCAAAACGCATGTGTAGAGTCAGTTCGCCGGGGTGTAAAAGTGAAGTGGAAATTACCCATTAGTCACTATTCCTCTTGGATAGCGATCTTCCTTTCCACTTGGGTTTCTTATTTGATTTGAGTTGAAGAGTGACTACTTATTTGGGTGATAATAGGTCACTATCGATAGTACAAGAATTAGCCTAAGTTCAGTCCAGTTTTCCGATAACCTGGGCCAAGCTCATGACAAACTTCGGCTCCACTATTGTTGTTTCAACCCATGCCGGACAAATTTCAAGAACCGGCACAAAAGAACCCGGGCAAGGTCTTAGTTTGTCGCGCCCATCGCTATTTCAATCAAAACAAACTCTTATGCCCACCACCACAGTAGTGCATACCCACCACAGTACGCAAAAAATATCACCGCTGCAAGAAAAATAATCTACGACATCAAGCGTAATAGCCCACAACAGTAGTGCTTATCCACCACAGCAAGCAAAAAACCCACCAAATTAAGCATCATAACCCACCTTAGTAGTGCGCATCCACCACAATACGCAAAAATACCACAACAGCAAGCAAAGTAACCCACCACAGTAGAGCTTATGCATCACAGAACGCAATTAGAGCTCCACAGCAAAGACATAACCCACCATATTAAGCATGACAACCAACCACAGCAGTGCGTATCCACAACAGCACGCAAAATATACCACGACAGTGTGCAAAAACACGAAAAACATCACCACAGTAGTGCGTATCTACCACAGTACGCAATAGCATCACCACAGCAAGGAAATAACCCACAATATCTAAGCATGACAACCCAACACAGTTGTGCGTATCCACAAAATTACGAAAAAAATACCACAGAGTTCGCAAAAATACGACCACAATCGTGCGTATCCACCACGGTGCGTATAAATTCGCTAAAGCGTGGAGCAGGGCTTTTTCGGGGTTTGAACATTCTGAGGAACGGTTGAACACTCTGAAGAACGTCTTTTCTAAGTTTGCTGATCAGGTAAAGTGTGCATTATCTAACAGCAGTTTTTCATTTGCAGGTTTCAAGATGATCCTTGAGATCATATACGCAGGAGGAATTGGACTTCTTATATACATATTTGTCAATTACCTAATCCAGCTTTCAGAGCTGAAGAAATATCCACCAGGCCCAATCCCACTGCCAATCATTGGGAATATTCACTTACTTGGAAGAAAACCGCATGAGTCTCTCGTACAGTTGTCTAAGAAGTATGGTCCGGTGATGAGCCTAACTTTCGGCACACAGCGCATCGTTGTCATCAATGCCATAGAACAAGCGAGGGAAGCATTACTTAAGAAAGGAGAAGAGTTTGCAGGAAGGCCACAGGATATTCATGCAGCGTCGATTGTCACACATGAATATAATGACATTGCATTTGCTGATTATGGTAATGCTTGGAAGATGATGAGGAAAGTTGCACATGGGTCACTCAAGATGTATGGGGCAGGAATGGAAGATTTGGAGGGGAAAATTCAATTAGAGATTCAAGAGCTTTTTACTCGATTTGATGGAAAAAGTGGAACACCGTTTAATCCACACCATGATCTAGGTAAGTACCAAGGAACTTTTTCCTAAAGTAACTTAAAGAGAAAACATTAGAGATTAGAGATTAGAGGAGGGAAAGGTTTCGAACCTGCGCTCTTTGGCTTTGTACTCAACTGCTTGACAACTAGCCAGGCAACAGCGCTCCACAAAAAATGGTCTTTCCAATCGCTTACTTGATGGACCATCGCAGCCAACCATTGATACGCATATGGTTATCCTAGGAGACAGCAGCTCTTCACAGCAAACCGTCGCTTGGGAGAGTAAAGTTAAAGACGCAAATATGCGAGATAGCAGCAATAAGAATAGCAAAATCGTTCTTGCTTACAAGCAGTCCCTATATACAATAATTTCAAAAGAACAATGGATAATCCTTACAATGTGTCAAATCTTGTTAGTTAGGGTTGCCCTTGCTCCTAGCAAGCCGTATATCTTCTTATGGTTGGCTGCGATGCTCTCCATGCATTTACGGATGAGACGGACAATTTTAGACATTTGTACAACAAAAGGTTCGTGAAGAGCTTGTAGATCTGTTGGTAAAGCGTTGGTTAGCAAGAGGCTACAGGTTTGAAACCTGTCCTGATCGTATCATTATCTCACTTTGACTCAGATTGTTTCTTCCCTTGCCACCCAAACAACCTACTTCAGCATAGTTTCAGTGGGTTTTCGATGAGTTCCTGTGTGATTCTGAAGTTTGTAGATGTATAATTCAGTTCAGTAGCTCAGGGACGCATAGCAGAGACAGTCATTTGCCTTTCGGAAACAAGACTTAGATGCTAGTGTGCTAGCATTTTTGCTCGGCATTTCGTGTCTCTGCGAGAGGTATAAGTTCCACTAGTTCGACTAATCTAAATTCAGTGTTTAAATTTGAGAAATCATGTAGGTATGAATTCCATAACAAATCTTAATTTGATATTTGATACTTTTAGCCGTTGCAGTCCTGAATATAATATGCTCGATATTGTTTGGCAATCGCTATGATGTGAACAATGAAGAGTTCAAGGAAGTTATTCAATTCAACAGAGACATTACAAAAGGGTTCGACAATGCGAGTTTCATTTCGTTTATGCCTTGGCTTCGATTTTTCCCAAACGAGGGTCTGTCAAAGCTGAAACGAGGTGTTGAAACACGTGATCGTATCCTGTACAAAAAGATTCAAGAACATAAAGCAAGTTTTGATGGGGATAACCTCAGAGATCTAACTGACGCGCTGCTGAACGAGTTTCAAAATGAGGAGAATGCTAACACGAAAGCCAAGATGTATCTGACGCAAACACGCTTTGAAAACATTCTAAGCGATCTATTTGTGGCTGGGTCAGAAACGACAACAACAACACTGTTATGGGCTGTACTGTATCTAGCAACATGGCCAGAGGTCCAGCGAAGAGTATCTGAAGAAAGAGAAGAGGTCATTGGCGATAGGCAACCATGCCTTGCTGACAGAGGCAAACTGCATTATTTTGAAGCTACACTGCATGAAGTGATGAGAATGTCATCTCTGGTTCCTTTGGGAGTTCCACATAAAACCACATCTAATACAGAGATCGATGGTCATAATATTCGTAAAGGCACGCAGATCTGGTTCAATACCTGGGCGTTTCATAATGATGAACGGCATTGGCAAGAACCAGAAAGATTCAAGCCGGAAAGATGGTTAAATGATAAAGGTGAATTTGTACCTGGAGCCAAGAAAAGTTATCTGCCATTCGGTGCTGGGAGGAGAGTATGCCTCGGAGAATCTATTGCTAAGATGGAGTTGTTTTTGTTCCTGTCTAACATACTACAGAGATATGAAATACAGCAAGTTCCAGGAGAAGGCCCAATTGATCGTGTAGGGGTGCTTTCTGTGACATATTCACCAAAGCCCTTTAACATTGTATTGAAAAAGACTGCTTAATAAGTATAAAGGTTTTGTATGACTCCTGTACATCAGATAGCACCACGAATAACTGGGTTAAAAAAAAAAGAATTCAGGACGTACTCTTTCTCTCTTTACCTACAATTTCTACTTCAAGTAAAATTATTTGTATCTCATTCCCTTCACTTACTTGGCTCACGTATTTATATTTTTTGATGACTATTAGCATTGACTTTTAGCATTCGCAAGTAGCTTTTACCTAATTAAAAATGCTAAAGCCTAAGAAACACTTCTATTATCATTTTTGAGCCAAAGGTTGTTATGAAAAAATGATTGTATTCCGTAAGGAACACTTTTTTCGTTTTCTCATCAAGATTTGATAACCATTTAACTTTATAATTTGCTTACGTCTACTGTATATCCTAGTTAAGTTAGTTTTCTTTGCCCTTTTTTGGTTCCTGTATGTATTGTAATGTTAGCTGACATGTAATCAAGTTGATTAAAAACAATGCATTCGATGGGTGTGTGACTTGCCTTTCTTCCATTCTCGAGCATTTCCAGTCACTTCATGTTAGAGTTTTGCAATGCTTTTCGATTGGACAACAAGAAGTAGATACAGGTAATAAAGTAGCTATCGCACATCCACCATTGTACTGATGGTAATCCTTTACCCAACTCATCTGGTTTCCCTCTACGGTACTGAACATTAACCACTGTTCTCAATGCATCCCCCCGCTGTACTAGCGGTATCCCTCTACCCGACTCATGGATCCCTCCACTTTACTGAACATCTACCACTGTACTAATGGTTCCTTTTAAGCTTGTTTCTTTCTCAGCAACACTTTCAAAGTTAGCTGCAAGAGGCGTTCTTGGTGACATGCGACTCAATATTCCTTCATATAAAACAACAAACCTTCTGTTAGACAAATCTACCTCAGGAATTTTCCAAGAATTTTCCATTGTTCCATTAACGCCTCTCTCTTTTAAGTCTCTCTCTACTTAGCACTGCATCAAATTCCTCTTAAACTTAAAAAACACCCAAGGCGCCCAAGGAAATAAGGTACATATTGCTTCGACGAAGAATCCAAAAGTAGCTAACAGAAAAATCTAATCTTACCTTAGCTCTGGCACAGTCTCTGAAGTTGAATACAGTTCCAATAAAATACGCAGTTCTTGTTGAGTATTTCTTCAATATTGCTTGAAGGCTGATACTTGGAAATGTCCTAGAATGAAGGACAAAACAATATCTTTACGAAATCTACTTTACCCCCACACAGAGGCATACCCAGGACTCTACTAGTGGGGGGGGGGGGGATCGGGGGATTTTTTCGAACCACTCCCTTCAAACTATCGCAAATGTGAGGAAACCCATTTTTGGAAAATTTTCCCCTATTAATTTATTTGTGTTTAATATCCCCCCAATGAATTTTTACTCCATTTTTGGACAAATCACGAGGAACATTAATTAGAAAAGTGGGGGTGTCCGGACCCCCCTATACGCTCTGGGTTCGTACGCCACTGCTCCAGTATAATCGACAAGGTAATTACTTTAACAGTCAAGCAAAAAGCAACCGAATATTTTGCGCTTGCAATTACGTCTCTTTAACTGTTTGGACATTTCCTCAGGGCTACAGTTTTACACAATATCAGAATCCTGAAAGCCCAGTCTATTTTCCCTGGGCTTATATTCACTTGTAAGCCTTTTGGTGGGCTTATAATCAGGAGGGTTTATATTCGGGGGAGCTGATAAGAATGTTTCTTTCTAAGGTTCGAGATGGGCACACCGATGGTCGGTGGGACATGAACCGAAAGTCTTGGCTAAAGAAACTTGCACTAGAACTTTCAAAGCTGGGACCATCTTATCAATTGAAGTAGAAGTTATGTGAAAAGTAACACTAGCAGGCGAAGGAATGTAGGCGCAAGGAGGTGTAATCTACGACGCGCCCTTGTTGAATAGAAATACCGTGCCGCTATTTCGTTTACGGGCTGAATTGTTCTGACTGCCATTCATTTTGTAAAAGCTTGCCTCTTAATAATTCTGCAAAATTCTTCCAGAATAGTTACCGTTATGATATCGAAAATTCCACAGAGAATAAAGGTACCCCGAAATAATTGTACGTCCCCGTACCTCAAACCTTTTAGGTTACCCCCCCCCCCACCGAGTTATAAACGGGTTGGCTTATAATCGGGACTTTACGATATTATCGCACTTTGAAAATAAAATA